>JANIJG010023429.1:1640-50129 GCA_024611175.1 Megaceryle torquata
TTGTGTTTTGATTCTAAAAAATAGCGAAGTAGCTGATTATAATGTATAACAGAAGGGGAGGGGGGGGGAGGGGGGGGGGGGGGGGGGGGGGGAACACCCAAAACAAAACAGCCCCAAACTACTGAAGCCAGACTGTGAATTAGCATCTCATTTTCTACTGGGCACCATTGGGTACATTTAACTTCATTAGTACTGTTTGTGCTTGTGTTACCCTAAAACTTAATAATAAAATCAGGAAGATGTGTAAAAGCAGATCAGTGCTGCTTCCATTTCAGACTTTTCCTAGTACAGAAGGAATATCATGCTCTTCTCCTGTGCAGAACTGCAGATCTCTGATTGTAGCAGGAGGGATAACAGACACTTACCTCCTCTCCATTTGAAAGTAAAGGATTCATCCATGGAGGTGCTTTTTTGTATAAGGATCCAGGATACGTAATCCTCAGGACCTTTTCCTGATTTATATTTTTAATTAATTTTTTTCCTTCCAGTTTATGAAATAAATTTATTTCAAATAAAGAAAACAGCCTCCAACTTTTAGATTTCATTATTCTACTTTAAAAATAAAAATAGACAGAAGTATGGCTTTTGTGTGGAATTCAAAGCTCAGGCCTTCTCAGTTTCTTTTGCCTTGCACAGGCTCAAAATTTTTTTTTCTTCCTTACCTTTGGCTATAGAGGATAAGTGCCTGCTTCTGTTCAGTGGATTTCACCTCATTTGGCTGAGTCCAGCTTCATCCAGGTATTGATCCAAAGCATTATAGCAGAATAAGCTATTATCACAACCCTTATTTACTGTATATAAAGACAAAAAGGTAAATGGGAGGAAGAGGGAGGGTCAGGTGGCAGTTTTATCACCCGAAGTTTAAATATCCTTTGATTAGCGTATTTCTTCATAGTTTCAAATATAAATCAGAAAATGGTTGTAATAGCAAAGAAAACCCGGTTTTGAAACAGATTTTATTCTGTTAAGCTCGAATCCCTAGCATTTCAGTATTGAAAATGGCAAATACAGAATATTAGCCAAAATAAATCTGATTCACTTGCACTTGATCAATAAATAAACAATACAAAGAGGCAAGGGATAAAAGGCTACGCTTTTAATATACCATAAGATGATCTTTATTCTGTATTGAAGACTACCAGAAAGAGTCACTTGTCAATTGTTGGTAGAAGAATGTACTGATAAACTTTTAAAGTAATTGCAGGAAATATTTTGGGTCTAAGCCCTGGCCATAACAAAACAAATTACACTTGGTAAATCTCTCACTTGAGAGATTCTTCTTTTTTTCTGATCACAATGTTTAGGATTTAAGTTTTGTCCAGTAGATGGCAAAAATGAGCAGAAATAATTTCTTTTAAGTCGTTTTGGTTCAAGGAGGGGAGGGAGGGGAGGCATGGGGGACATCGTTGTATCTTGTATTTTAGCATTATGATTGAGTTATTAGGATCGTGGTTTAGAGGTGAGTTGTCAGGTACGCCGAAGCTGCGCTAGATTGCCAAATAGGGCTGTTTTGTAGCAGGCTTGCTTATACTAATTGAGTTTCTCTAGCAAATCAGGCTCCTTGGAAAAAGGCCAAAGGCTTTTCATAATTGTATTGACAAGAAAATGAATATGATAAATGGTGTTCATTCAGCTGAGACAAGATTTATAGTTTTCCTCTGGCAAGGGATGAAGAGAAAATACTTATAATAATAGTAAAATTTGTTTTAAAGTTGTATTAGGTGATCTCTCAAAAGACTTCATTAAAATATTTCCAAATATTTTAAGCAGCTTCAGGTGTTAAATGCAGCATCTTCCCAAAGTATCTGGTAGTAAAAGATGAAGAAAAACATCACACAAACAAACAAAACAAAGCAAAAAAACCCAAAACCCTGGATATGAAAGTCATTTATTCTTCCTGAAATATTGATATGTCAACCTGTCAATGATGATTCCAGTACCACAGCTTTGGAAAGTTTATTTGCCTTTTGTATTCATAACATGTGGTGTCTGTAATTTGTAGGTCAGTCTTGAACATGCAGGTGTGGCCTGAAACATCCTGTACACCAGTCTGAGTAGACATAAAAACTGTTTTTTCTTAATGATGATGATTCTCCTTATGTATTTCATTCCACTTTTTACTTCAAGACTGCCTGGAATAAGATGTTGAATGTTTAATCTGTTTTCTTCCATATGAATACCAGACTGCAGTCTAAGGTCCTTGGTCTCAGGCAGATATGTCCATAGAGATTCAAATGTGAATTCAGGGTAATATCCACTTTTTTGTTACTTTCATTTAGTGTTTTTTGCAGTTAGGTGGTAACCCATCGGCAGTTTTTCCCGTGTTCCTCCCAGTTGATTCTGAGTATTTAATGACTTCTGTTGTCTGTAAAAGAAGGCGGCTGCAATAAGAAAATGGGTTGCAAGAATTAAATTATTAGGTTGACTCAGAGTTGCAGTCAGCTAGATAGCACATGATATATATGTGTGAGTGCATGAAATTGTCTGCCTGTATAAAAATACCTATGTGTATAGATACATAGGCACTTAAATTTATAGAGAAGTGATCTGTCATTGAGATGTTATATCTAGTGGTCATTTAAAAGTTTCAGTTGACCTAGATACTCTGATGTCTGTGTGCTGCTTCAGATGTGGACCACCAGAACAAGCAAAACAATCTTTTCACTACGCTGCCCTTTTTACGTATTTATCCAAATTCGTATCATAATTCTTAACAAAATAAAACCACATGCAGTAGTAAGATGGCTTGTTCAAAATGATTCTGTTCTTGAAGAACTAAATTCTTAAGTTTCTATGTTTTAAGAATTCAGAATTAGGCACAAACTTGAAAAGAGCCAAACTGCTGTAGAGATTGACATTTCCTAATCACAAGAGAAGATGACAAGCATCTTCTTGTGAAACAGTGCTACCTGATGGGTAACCTGTTTGTAATACCTGCTATTGCCAGTGCATTGATTCAAACCTCAGTAACATTTTTTGCAGTTTTAATTCCTTTGAGCTTGAACTGACTGGTCAGGTCAAGTTCATGACTTGGTCAGATTCCTTGAAACTTGTTGTTAAAAACACTTAAAAATAAGATTCTGTTTAAAACCAATTTACACCACTTTATTGGATTTCTAAAATAACTAATATATTACTGAAGCCTTTCTCTTAACCCTAGTTTTTATAAAATTTCACTATAGTTTGCAGTCTTTCCTTGTCAGTGAATAGGGACTCAGTGCTTAAGTTTCTGAATGAAGATAGCTAATCACATCGGATGTATTAGCAGCCTTTGATACTGCTGGCTTACGTTTTGATTGTGTGATCTGACTGTCAAGTTACTCTCTTCACCATGAAATCTAAAAAGGCAATCATTTTCTACCCCATGAAATTCCACAGTGGTGCTTTGCAGCTTTGAACTATCTCCCTGCTTTTGTGTCCATGGGGCTAACGGGAAGGCTAAGGAGGAGGCATGACTTAGGAGATCGTAATAGTACAGCTCAGTTCTGTACCTTACATGACGTCTGCATCTCAAGAGTATTGACTATCCTCCGTTGAGAGTGAGCTGGATTGGAAGCCCACCTCAGAAAAAATGGAACTGGCATTAGTCATTTTTTAAAGGTATGAGATGGCATGGATCATCTGTGCCCTTTGAGGCTATTTTAGGTAAATGGGATTTGAATTTAAGCCTCAGTTTATTACTGGATAATTCTCCATGCTATGTTTAACTCTACGTTTTGCATTAAACAAACTAAAGAACCCCATAAAGGAGCGAGAATCCAGGTCTAAAAGTATATTTCTCATGGCAGTCTCTTCCACTAGATATAGTTTATGCTTGCAGTGCCTCAAGCAGCTGGCAGCAAAAATGCACAAGTCTTGAGACGCCTCAGCCAGCCAGCAGTAGCCAGAATGCCTTCCATCTGTCTGCACAGCACTGTCATTCATCAGCAGGGCTGTGTCTGACGGCTTCAGCCTCCACCAGAAGAGCTGTATCGAACTCAGACATGACTCTGTCTACAGATCCTAGAAACGTGTAAACTAGTATGTATTTCAGGCTTTTATCTCACAATCGCATCTTGAGTGCTTGGCCTGTATTCTACTTTGTAAGATTCACAATAGTTGCCTTTATTGTCTGAACAGGCAGTAGAGTTTTTGTGAGGATAGTCACTATTTTTCATGTGGTTAAATAAAGGAGAGCTATATGACATGAACCAGAATTTAAAATGAAAACTGTCTATTAATAAACAAAACTATTGACTGGATTAGCTAGAGCATGTTTTAATAGCAAATCATACAGTGAAAAGCTCTTGGTTCAATATAAAATAACTGTTTAATTCTTTGCCAGTCAAGCTGTGCTACCTCATTTCCATTTACCAGTCTGCATTCTTATCCAAATAAACTCTTTTTTTCCACATGTTAGGATAACTAGGGGTCAGCTTTGTGTAAAGAAAGTCATTGCATTAAATATTTCAATACAGTTGTTAAGTCATAAGATTTTTTTGTTGTTACATTACAGAGTCTACTAAACTTTTTTTTTTCTGTATTGCATTCTTTGAAATCCTGCTCTAAAAGAACTGCTGTCTCTTGGGTGCTGATGAGCAACACCTCTCCTATAAGAGTTCTTAGAAATCTGACTTTGCTGATCTCCCCCCCACAATTCAGGTGAATTCTCTTCTTGATTGTTCCAGAAACAATTTCAGATAAATTATTCCAGCCACTTCTATAGCAAATGCAGTATCTGGGAGGTGGGACTGAAATTTGAGGGGGAGGGCTTGCTAATATTTAAATTTGTGTTGTTTTCAAATTAAATTGCCATTTAAATTAATTTGCCATTCATTAAAAATCCAAGCTCATCTTATACATGTACTTACAGATTAGCTCTGCATACTCAAACTGCTTTCCTTTTCCTTCATTACAGTTCTGGTCTATTAACTATTTCCCCCTTAACCATTAATGTTTCTAAAGGATTTAGTCTTCTCAGCAGAAACTTGTTAAGTTTATAGGTTCTGGCATTGCCTCTGTCGGAATGAGCTGCCAAGGTCTGTATTTGACCCACCCACCTAACAGTACAGTTTGAGGGGAAGTTGTTTTGCAAGATGTCATTTTATCAGAATACTCTTTAACTCTGGTGAAGATACCCCACATACATTTCTGTTCTGCAAAGAGCTATTGAACTGTGGTACCGTGAACCTGCGTGCACAACCCCGATCTTGAAGCTGATGGCAGAATTCATGCAAAACAGGTAAGAAGCATGTAAAAATTAGATAAATGATGAATACTGCAGTCTGCTCCATCTTTCTGTGTTTTGCTTATGCTCGTGATGTCTGACTTTTGGACTCCTGTTTCTGTATTTTGGAACAAAAATCATAAGCAGAATTCAGCTTTTGGTCTCCTTGTATTGTTTTACCAAAATGGTAGATGTTGCAAAATCAGCTGGTAAGGATTAATTAAAGGAATATGTATGACAGGCTGCTGTGACTTCATATTCAGCGTTAGTGGAAGTGTATGCTTTAACCAGGGATAAACACTGACTCTATAATTAAATACCAGAAAATTGTCTGCTCTCAAGTTTTGCTGCAGGCTGAATTTTTGCCTTAAGCCAAGAAGCATATGTGTGTGCCTGTAAAACCACAACTCCATCACAGCTTCTTTTGAAACTCGACTCTTCCAGACAAGATAGGAAAGAATGGTATACATATAGCAATATTTACAGTCAGCATGTAGGTAACTTTTCCCACATCTAAGATATTCTCTGTGGGCCAAGCAGAAAGGCCTTGGAATGGTTCTGGGAGGTGATTTTCAGTACTTGGCATAGCAGTAATTAGAATTAAATTCCTTTTTTACCGCAAGTAACAGAACAATTTATTTTGGGAAATTATCATTACACTTGGAAATATTTAGTTGTACTGCCCAAAGGAAAAAAAAAAGATTTTTTTTTTTAAATGAAAAATTGATATTTAAAGTCTCTGTGTGGGATATCTTCGTGACCAAAGTAATTAGAGGTTTCAGCAAAGAAGTACCTTGTCCCGTCACTTTTCATTTTGCCTTGTGAATCAAACTTACATGGAAAAAAGTTGAAATATTTGAAATATGAAAAATAGATGTAGCTATGGAAATTGGTTCCTTAAAGTTCAGACCTGGCTCCCAGTCAAACACTGGTGTGTATGATGTGCACTTAATCCCTGAATGGCTACACAAGCCTGAAGGCAGAGTTCCCTGTTCCTTTTTTGTGTTGACTTGCTTGCTGTGACTCCCTCTTTTGTCTCTCATCCTGGTAGTAGTATAATAAACTAATGGAAAAGTTTAACCTATTTTTATTCATGATGCAAAGCACAAGCAGTATACACTAATAGTGCTGCAACTTACTTCAAGGAGGAGATTGTTAAAGCATAAACATAGAACTCTAATAAGGGTAAACAAAAACAGAGAGCAACTGGAACAATAAATCTTATGCAAAAGAGAGCTCTTCAAGCTACTTTCCATATTCATGTTATTCTTCTGCCTATTGCTATTCAGAAAACCTGCCTTGTTCCTTTTAGAAAACATTGCCTGGGATGGTATCTTTTTAACGAGCTGTGAGCTGCATTAGCTTTTACAGGGTATGCTGCATTATACAATATACTCTGATACAGTTAAAATATGTTGCAGAGTATCAGATTCTGCATTATGTCACACTGACACTAACACTGGATTGGGGTTTTTTGCCTCTGCAAGCCATTACAATTTTGTACATATGGACTACACAAATGTTTTCTGCAAGGCACGTTTTATTCGTTTATAAACACCCAGACTGACTCCAGAGTTTGCAGCAAAGGACCCTGCAAACATGGACTGAGACAACAAAAAAATTGGATGTTCACCGAAGAAAGATCCCTATCACTGTCTCTGTGATAGGGGTGATACAAGAGTTCTGCACCTTTGATCAGAAGTGGGTGACTACCTAGTAGGTCAGCCAGAGGCTACTCTTGTTTCCACCTTTCCCCTTCAGTCCAAATAAACTCCAAGTGTAAGTTTTGCTAAAGTTAGGAGATTAACACCTGTATTCAAAATTAACTTTTTATTGCTTTTCATTTAGGACTAAACTAGGATTTAGGCTTCTTCAGCACAAAGACAGATTGGAAAGCTGTAATAGGGGCTTTGGCAAGGACTCTGATTTGTTTCCAGGTTGGAAACAAAGTGGTTCTTGTTGGCTTTGGTGGTACCTGTGCATCAGGGAAGACAACTGGTGCAATCTTCTTCAGTTCTGAATGTTCATAAAAGGCATTTGTTAATTGACACGCAGAAAAATGGCTTGTGATTGCCACAGATTTTGTGTTGCAGAATAACTAGTGGGAATTAGTTTTAAAAGCTGTCCAGCTGCAGAAGCAGGGTAGAAGTGAACCCAGCAACCTGGATTATGGAACTTTTGTAGCATTCTTCTGAATGTATATGGGCACAAGATGTTCACCAGTCACTGAAGGCTGTGTATGTACTGTCTGCTCCCCTTTTCTGATTAAAATTATTCTGTCTTTTGTGATGGGATGGTTTCTTTGGCAACATGTGGAGATAACCACAGTGCATATCATTGGACCGAAAGCTAGAATTAGTTCACCAAGTAACTGTACTTTGTCATTAGGGTTTTTTTGTTTGTTGTAGAACTTAATCCATTGCAGTTTTCTGCTTCAATGACCATCTGAATATTTTTGCTGTTATTTTTTAGGTCGCAACGTTTAAATTTCGATGTATCATCTCCAAATGGAATTCTTCTCTTCAGAGAAGCTAGTAAAATGATTTGTACGTATGGTAGGTATTCATTAATGTTTCCACTGCAGTGTAATTCTTTGCCTGTCTTGTGTAATAAAAATCCTGTTAGTTGATATTGCTGAACACTGATGGATTTGTGGAATATGCATCAGGACTGTAACATGCTACAGCCAGTTGCATCCCTTTGTAGAGTGCAAAGCTTACGTGGCAGACCTTTGGAGCTCCTTTACTTTGATAGGTGAGGGTTCATTCATGTGGCATTGTTACTTTTTGAATTTGAATGCCCATCTTCTAGCAACTCTAAATATATTTCAGCAAAAGTATAAATACTCTTGAGGTGTTTGATCTAGGCTACTGATTGATTGGTGTGGGTTGATTTTATGTATTCAAATTATATTTCAGCAGTTCCAAAACATAATAGGACCATAACAGCTTTACCCTAGAGCACTGTTAAAAGTGTTCATAATAAGTTGCTCCGTTTTACTACTCCCACTCCTGCATGCAACTGCAACAGGTCTTTGACACCACCAGTTTATATTACACTCCAACTAACTTTGTAGCTTTCAGTTTTGCTTTCCAAATATTTTGAAAGGAACATTACTACATTTTTGTAGAGCAACCTCATTTGTAGTTCATGAAAACAAGAGCAGCCATAAATGTCCTGTTTCTTTTAAAGAAAGAAAATTGGTGCATTGTAGTTGCTTTTACTGCTTTCAGGTTGTGGAATACTTTTTCTGTTTCTCTTTCAAATATGCTATGTAGTAAGCTAGGACACTTTTTCAGCTGTGTTGTTAAGTAAATGTGTTAGAACGATCAAGCAAAATAAAAATAAGATTTTTCATATATGAAAAGAAAAAAGGTAAGTTTTTAGATTTTACTACTCAATTTCTGTTAGCTATTGTACTTAATTGCTTTTAATTTTCTTTCAATAATTTAAAAAAACCCCTCAAGTGTAGTCATGATGATGCTTCAACCCTACTTGTCTTACGGTACCTGATCCCATTGCAGTTGTTGGGTTTTTTGGTTTTTTGGGGTTTTTTTAATAATTTCACAGAATTGTCATGGTTGGAAATAATCACCACTCTAATATCACCACATCCAACAGTTTTAAAAAAAAACCAAAACCAAAAAACCAACAACAACCAAAACCATCTCACCATCCCACTAGAGCACATCCTGAAGTGCCTCATCTTCACATTTTTTGAATACTTCCAGGGATTCAATCAGCCTTTACCATTTTTGTACACTTAAGAAAAACATACCCTATTATTGGGCATCTGTTCATCTCAGTTGTTGGCATCAAGTTTCTTAACCTTACTGAGTAAACCCCACTAGTTGGTTTCAACCTGCTTCACTCCTAATTCATGCCTAAAAAACACTTTGCAAATAAAGTGTTTGCTTTCAGCTGCAGCTTTTATGGTGCGAGTATGAAGTTCATAAAATTTGCAGCCCTAAGATATTGGTAGCTCTCACACGTAAGGACCAGACCAGATTTTCTGGCTTATGCTAGAGTTTAATTATGCAATGTAAAAGGATATTTCAGGACAGTGTAGATCTAAGATGTAAAAATAAGTAGTGGAGCCATAGTGCCACTTGAAGCCTGTATCCAAAAACCTGTTGCCCTCTTTGTTAACTTAAACGAAAGACTCTTGGGGATGCTTGTCATCTACGTGGAGATGTGTGCCATAAAAAGAAGTGAAGTGAACTTTCTCTCACACTTCTCTTCTGTGTGTGTCTTAACAGTTTTCTTATGAAGGATGACATTTTACTTAACAGTTCTCCTCCTAAACCTGTGTTTTTTAATGTAATTCTTAATGTCCTCCAAAAGAAAAAATTTAAATTACCTATTAACTAAAAGTGCAGGAAAGATGTAGATGTGGGAGAAAACCTTCAGTCAATATATGTATGCTTGACTTTTATTTTAAAACACATTTGTGTTACCACCAGTGTCTGTAAGGATCTCATCAGTGATCTTTCTCCTACTGAGGTGTGATATTTAAGGGAGTCGTTTAGGTTTTCTTTTCTGTCAGTGATTGCCAATATTTATTCCTGGACTGGACTCACTGCAGAGTCTGCAGAAAAGACCTCCCAGTGCAGTTGGCTGAATTGGCCACTTTGAACAGAGATTTCAAATAATCCAGCTGGCTCGGCACGGGCACAGATGGGCAGCGCTGGCCTGGCCATCGCCATGGCTCAGCTGTGGCCACCAGAATAAGCTTACAGCCACCGCTGTATTTTAAGATACTACAATTAATCACCTTTGAATAATTGCTGTTAACATTTTTAGCTTTTATCACCAGTTACTAGTTTACGAGACTTCCATTCCCATGTACAGAAAGATATAACTTCTGGAAGTATGTTGTAAGGATTAATTTCTTGAGTTATGTATGATCTCTTGAACATGCAAATTCCTATAAAAATATTGATATTAAGGGATTTTGCATTAATTTCAAATGCCTCCCTGAAAATCTTAATAACTGTGCTTTTAAGGAAAACTTCAATTCATGATACTCTGTGACTTTAAGTGGATTTGTCTTCTAAACATACGTAATCTTGGCAGATGACTGGGGAAAAATAAGTAAACCAAATGATGATCATAAAATTCACTTTGGTGTTTTTGAACTGTTTCCAGCACCACATTCTGCAAAAATCATGTGATTCAGTTAAAAGAATGAATACTTCTAATCCTTTGGTTCAGCTTTCAAGTTTTCTGCTGTACCATTACTTTAAGTAACTTAAAATTCTGAAAATACTCAAGATTCTCACATTCAGCATGATTTCATGGCTGAAGCATTAGAGGGGAAAAAAAAAAAAATAGAAGACATATACTAAATGTCAAGAGACAACAACAGACAACCTGTGCTTATTATCTTACCAAGTCAGCCAAACCTCATGCATATGCCCACAGCTTATAGTGAGCTCCTCTGAGTTGATCAAAAATACACTTGAAACTCAAGATAGATTTGATTGAAATCTATACTATAATAATTGCCTTTTTAAACTGAGAGAAACACAAAGGGAAAACCAGAAGCAAACATCTCTTTCATCACACTTTCCTTCTGGGAAGATCGTTTCAGTGAATCCACTGACCAAGTGAGTTGCCATAAATTCTGCCCAACCCCCTCTCATCCCTGAGAAGTTCTTTTTTCCATCACTGGGAGACCTGGCTGTGTTTGCTCCTCTTGGCAACCCCTGTCTGAACACCAGGCTTTCAACTCTTCTTGTTAACTCTCACCTCTGCTCCTTGCCATGCCCTTTACAGTGAGTTTCCTTCCCATAACCAGGAAGAGACTTGGTCCCTCTCCAGTAGACAGTGTAGCCTGGCTTGATGGCTCCTCTTTCTTAGAAGAAAGTGACATATAAGCAATAAATGAAGACATGGCCTACTTGTATCGTACTTCCATTGGCAAGTGTAATTTAATTTGGTTTAGAACAGGAATTTTTCCTTCTCTTCCATGTAATGATATACAGAAAATGCCATTAACAATATTACTTTAAGAAATCTCATTTGCACCAAATTAAACAGGAATACTTCCAGTTATGAGTTAGGTGCACTAGGAGTCTTTGTGCTGTATAAACCTGTAACTACATAAAAATGTGTTCAATTATGTCTCTTGGTTGTCTCTGTCAATACTTAGACAAGGAATTGGTAACTGAAGTGAGGTGGCATCAGGTGATTCTCCTTACCAGCATCAGAGCACCACTGGTCAGTACTGACATAGGGGTGATTTTTTCCTAAATCTGGACTACACTGATCAAAACCATTTTGGTTTGCGATACTTTGCAAATATGACCTTCTTCAGGTGAGGAAAATCCTCTAGAATTTCTATGTGGATCTGTTTTGTGTAAACCCTGTACTATTGTTTACATGGGAATAACTTTGAAACAAACATTTGGTTAACCTGGCATGTCCCTTTCTTTCCATCTTCAGTTTTGCCAGAGCTTGTGACGTGCGTTTCTGTCCAAATGGTACTTCCTTTTACTATCTACGTGTACAGTACGATCTGTGCTTGGGCTAAAAAGAAAAGGGGGGAGAGAAGGGTAGAACTGCATTTCTGGAGTGTGAATGTGTGTGAACACTTGTGAGTATGGATGCTGAAATCAGTTCTAGACTAAAGCATATACTCTTTCTCTCCTCTAGACTGGCATATAGCAATTTCATGTATTTCAGTGCAAAGTAAAAAAAAAAATCCAAAGTGCCTATTCTGAAGATATGCCAAGATCTTCAGTCTAAGTGAATAAAATTTAAAAACTGAACTCTTTGTAGTTTTGAAAATTATCACTTCAGGGGGTGTTTAATTCTGCTTAAGACATCTAGCTTTGTGATTAGGGTAGTACTCGTGTGTCTTGTCCCTCTGCTCATTTATCACTGATACTGATACAGAGCTGAAGACAATTCTAAGATGTCTTTACAAATGCTGTGTGTTCAAAAGATGTAAAGCCTGGCGCGGGATGCAAAAAAGCACTCTGTCAATTTTCCCTGTTAGGACTGCTTAGCAAGGGGTGTTGTGGCTTGTCCGTTATGGCTAGAGGCAGTCTGATGGAGTGACAGTGATTTAAAATAAACAAGTGAGAGAAGACAGTTGAAAGGAGTTGGAATAGTACAGCCCACCATTCTTCATCCCCAATATATTTCACTTTTAATTCTATATGTACAAGTTTCCTTACTATGTGTTTTTGAACTCCCAGTTGTATAGGAATGATGTTTCAGTGCATCTTGGGACCATCTATTTTTGTTTTGTGGTTTCTTTACATTTTAGTAAACCTCTTCCCTTTCATTATGGGAGCCTGACATAAAAATAATATTTTCAATATGCTGTTTTTATTTATCTACATTCTGTCATGATATACTTTGATGTAAGTTTTTAATTTTGTTTCAGCTTTCAGCTGTTGTAGCAGTTACTGCTCAAGGTCAGCGATGAGGTTAGCCACAGTAGCACAAAACAATTTCCTGTTCTCACAGCCCAGGTAGCATTTGGATGTGGATTAAATTTTACCACATTTTCCAGTAGCCAGACACAATTATTTCTAATGAGCTTTAAATTGCTTCCAGAACATGTATTTCAAAACTTAGTGTGGTAATCCATTCAGTGCCAGCAACTTCATAAGATAACAGTTCTTGAGAATTTTGGTTAAACTGATTGTTGCTGTATAACAGGTATTTCCAATCAGCAGCTTATCTTAAAAGTGGAGTGCTTGCTGGTCTCAGCTGCCATTGGTCTGCTCTCCCCTCTGTTGTGATGGTGGTTCCAGAATATATTGCTCTTCATTACCGACTCAGATTTCATAATCGGTTTCTTTTGGCAAATTGATCTTGGCGCTATGCATGCTCGTTGTGCTGGTTTGAGAGGTTTTATGCATGTTTTATTGTTGTGGAAGCTTTAAAAAAAAAAAAAATCCATTTTTGAAGCTTACTCTCGTCTTTATGATTCATGTTTTCCTTTTTGTTTTCTATATATGGCCTGTTCTTTATCCTGCCCTAGCATTCTGAATGCCTGGAAAGCATACATTCAAAACCATCTTTATGGGGCAGTGGTGAATAATAAAAATAGGAAAGGGGAAAAGGCAAAAAACACTTTTTCTCTATAAATGTGATAAATTTTCACAACCTTTGTTTAATCTCACCCAAGTCTTTTTTTATCTTCATCTAATTCACACATGTTAAAACATGATTTAGTTGTATTATTATACAAAGTGCTTATTGGACTGAAATCTAGAACAAGCCCTGCTTAAAATGAAACTCAGCCATAAGGAAATCATTTTTGTATTATAGCTTCTACTGTAAAAGCAATTAAGGAGGAAGACTGAAAGGGAAGCTGCCTGTCCTGACATGCTCCCATATCTAGGAGGGAGTGAGGGAATGAGCTGTGCAAAGAGCTCTGGTGCATATTGCCTGTGGGATTCTGAGGCATGGTGATGTTATCTGCGGTCAGAGCATCCCAGTTTGGTTTTTTGCTGCCTTTGTATTGCCCTCTTCCCCCCCCCCCCCTTTTTTTCTTGCTGCTCCTTTGTTTATGTACTGAGGAGTCTTTGGGTAATGAAATGCTTAAATTGTCAGTCAAATTTAAGCCCTTATTTCCTATCTAACAGTTTCACCTAATACCTTTAAAAATTCTTTCCTTATTTCTGTCAGAATTTTGTATCACCTCTGAGGCTCAGAGAGTTTATAATTTTTGTGAGTGACGTTGCTGTCAAATGCAGAGCAAAAAGTTGTATTAAAGGAAATTACTGAGAATTTTGAAAGTCAGTATATTTTAAGATTGTGTGATACAATTTCTCCCACGTTAAGAAGAAATTGGTGCAATTGGTGCATTTTTTTCGTTCAATTTTTAACTTAGTAGTAACACTGAAACTTCACTGATTAGTCTCTACAGAGTTTTCGTTTTGACAGTAGCTACGAATTCAAACACAATAAATTCAGCATGTCAAAGGTCACTTTTTTGTTGATTTAATTTCTTTAAATTGTTTCTTTTAACAATAGGAGTTTATAAAATCGTGATTTGGTCCTCCACTACAGGGATTATAAATGTAAGCATATCCTCAGTAGCTGAGTTGTTCTTGACCTGATTCCAAGTACCTCAGTAAATTAGTTTATGTTCAGTAGTATCCATGGTGTGTAAAAATATTCCCCTGAAGCTCTGGCTAAATGTTACAAGTAGATCATTCTCTTTTTTTATCTAGTCAGGCATAGCACCGTTCTTCATATTTTTTTCAATAACTAATGCTAAAACACTAGTCTTTGCTCTAGCACTGCATCCCTTGAATCATAGTCTGATGGCTTGGGGCACTGGTGAAGGCACCGCATGGTCTTTCACCTCTGCTGCTAATGCTGTTCCCACTCTTAGGCCCTTTTAAAATGAGTCCATGAACACAGAGCTGTTCTCTGTAGACTTTGTATGCTTGCAAAAAGCAGCTTTTAATCTTGCACTAGACCCAAATTCTTCTCAGTGTTTTCATTAGCAGGGATGGGTACTGAGTTCCTCTTGTGCTGTGCCGGCTCGAGGTGAGGCCGTGTGAGGGAGTGGGGTTGTGCCTTCCTGTAGTGAATGCTTCAGGCTGATCAGTGGATTTAAAGTTTTAATTACAGGGTGGGTTTTTCTAATGTAGTAAGAATGATAGAAGATCAGCACGAGTGGATACCTCCTAGAATTCATCTTCCCATGCTAAGGGATTCCTAAGGCTTTTCCAACTTCTTTTCTCATCATCCAGTTTTTCCATTGACTTCCAATTAATTTCCATATTAAATACATAATTGCCTTGTTGACAACTACTAAGCCCTTTCCATCTGTTGTTGCATATTTCACTGAGTACTTCAAGGACCTCGGATTGCATAATGTCTGCTTGGGCAGCTCAGCTGTAAATTCAGGACTGTTACTTTCATGGGTCCAGAACTTTATCTTTGCTTATTTCTGAAGCCAGATACATATTTGTGTTATTAAAGTAGAGATTTTCAGCAGCAAATTTAATAGCAGAGAAGACCAGCACATTTACCTTTGTCTTGTTTATGCCCTAAGAATTGTCAACTGTTTACATAGTGGCTTTTAAAAATAGTGTGTGCCTTCCCACTCTAGCTCACAGAATTTTGGGGTTTGTTTTGTTTTGTTGTGGTTTTGTTTGTTTGTTTGCTTGCTTGCTTGTCTTGTTTGTTTTTTGGGTTTGTTTGGGTTTTGTTGTTGTTGTTTGGGGGGGGTGTTGGTTTTGGTTTGGTTTTTTTTTGCAAAATTTGGATTCCACTCATCTCAGTAACTAGATAAATAAATAAATAAGTTAATGCTAATTAAGATGACCTGGCTAGGATATCTTAAATGGGGCACTGTAGGAAAGAAGCTAAATGGAGTTTAATTATCTATGTAATTTCTTAGTAAAGTATCACAATGGTACACTAGAAGACATTCTTCTGATTTTGTTATGTTTTTCTTTTCAAAGAGGATCTTTTGGATACTGGTCGTTTTCAGTATAACAGAGATTTAACACCATTTGGAATTAATATATAGGCAGTAGCAGTCACTGGAATTGTACCCTCTGCCCCAGTTACACTGTGACTACAAGTAGTACACTAGTAGAGGTGCTCATATGACCATTTACAGTATGAAAGCCATTCTGTATATTCTTTCATAAATCCTTCAGTTGGTTTGATTGTTTTTTGGTTTGTTTTTTTTTTAATTAAGAGGGTTTGATTTTGATAAGTGACCAACTTTCCTAGCTAAATATCTTGATTCTTCTCCTCCCTTCCATAATTCTAGTGACACCATTCCAGCATCTTCCAGACTCCAGTTACTTCTCCTAAGCAAACCCTGATCATACTCCCGGTCTTTTTTTTTTTTTGTAAATCTACTTTTCCTTTACAACCCAATGGATAAATTGCCTTTTACTTTCTAGAATGGTGAACATCATTAGTGTTTTAAACAGTAACATGTCTTTCCATCTTTGCATCGAATGATACCAAATGGGCGGTATGTTGATGCATTGAAGGTTTAGAAACAAGGTCTTCCCACTCATTTTTCTAACTACGTGATGTAAATTCCTCATGGTCAGTAATCAATAGCATTAAGAGAAGGAAATAAAAAGCAGCAGGTATATGATTAGCAGCTGGAAATGTGCATGGGTTGAAGGGAGAGCTGTGTAGACACAGACCCAGTTTAATGTTAGGCCTGAATATGTACTAAATGATACTACACAGTCTGTGAGATCTTTGTCATCTCAGGCAAATTTGTAGGGGTGTTTTTAAATTTCCTACTATAAAAGCAAAACTGGGTTATAACTATCTCAACTGGCAGTGTTTGGGACTGTGAATAGTTAATGTCCAGTTTACTCATCGCTCCTTGATCCAGGTTTTCATCATAGCCATGACAACCAGGTTAGACACTGAAAGACTGTGGGCCAAGCATCTTATCTGTAGACTTTGTGCTTTTATTTGTAGGAATGCTTTTTGAAATGTACAGTTTTGTGTTATTTTTCTTTAGTCAAAATTACCAAGAATGATGAACAGTAACAAAGAGAAGACCTGACACCCGGTTCTTTGTGCAGGCCAAGCTTGCCAAGGTCAACATCAGATGGGGTCAACCTAGTAAGGCTACTTCATGGTGGAACTGAAGTACTTAATCTTTGCCATGTTGATTCTGCAGTTTTACCTCACTTTCATTAATTGCTTCAGGTTAAAAAAAAAAAAAATCTGTCATTTATCGTGAAGACAAACTAACTCTGGGGTGCTGTGAAGATAAGCATTGAATTAGAAAACTCAGTAAAGAGGCCTTGTGAATAATTACATTTGTACAGAGGATTGTAGCAGGATCTACTGCCCTTCTGCACAGAGGATCCAAAAGTTACTATTGCCTGTTGATAGAAACAGCAAATATTTACTGTTAGCTGTTATTTTTACATTATAAACATGGAGTTTAATTAAAAAGTCATTCCCATCTGTGACTGGTGAAATAGAGGCTTTTGTAATGGACACATTTGTTTTCTGAGGGATATATTTAGTGTGTGCATACATCAACAACCATCCCAAGAGGCCGTCATGGTAATGGATCAAACCCAGGCTTTGCTGCAGCATGAGAAACAATAAAAGCATGTGTTGCAACTCTGTTCAGATTAAGGAATTCCTGCTGATAGGCCCAGTCATCTTCTGGCTGTACATCAATGATGGGAATTCCATAGCTTAAATTTTAAATTTTGTATACTAATTCCATAGTGGCTTCTAAGATCTAGTTGTGCCTACTAACATCAAATGCAAAACCAATTTTTCTTCCAAGTAGTAATGAAAATAAAGACAAAAAATAAGTTTAGATAGTGCCATCAGAATAATTTAGATTTGCAGCTGCTTATATAAGTTTCTTTCTTTCTTTCTTTCTTTTTATGAAAACAGGTAATCAGATCCTCTCTCTTGGGACTTTGTCAAAAGATCAGGTTTATCCGTTGAAACTCAAGGGCATTTCCATCTGTTACTCTGCACTCAAATCTGCCTTATGTGGAAATTATGTCAGCTTTGGCGTCTTCAAGTTGTACGGGGACAACCACTTTGACAATGTACTTCAGGCCTTTGTCAAAATGCTGCTTTCAGTATCCCACAGTGACTTGCTAGTAAGCAATTACTCATCTTGGGAGTCTTTACATGAAATATGAAATAACACCACCACAGGCTTTGTATTGTTATAATGAGACAGAGGGATCTAGAACAGCTCAACTGCAGTTTTCAGTTCAATTACTTGAATTTATTTATATAGTGACATCTGAAGTACAGGTATGACTGAACTGCCTGTGAAATGGGAGCTTTTCCAGAATTTTCACTAGGCTTGTTGCGAAAAAGAAATGCAATTTTTAGGTTTTTTTTTCTTTCTACACTTGCAGACCCATTTAAATTGCCTGCATGCACTGTAAAACATCCTCACATATTCAGCCACTCTGCAATTAGTTTCAGTCTGTAAATTGTCACTGTGTATTCCCCATAAAATTTAAAACTTTAATTTTAAAGTACACCATGTTCCCACTTCTCTGGGGGAAGACAACAGATCTTGCACAATATCAGCCTAAATTTGAACTGTGACATTTTCTTCATGACACTTTGGTTCAGAACTGTCATTTTCTTGCATAAAGGGACAAATTTGGGATAATTAAAGATGGTTAATACCCAGATTTATGCTTGCCACATAAAGAAGGTCCTTGGAAGTGAGAAGTTGCTCTCCATTAAAATCGGTATGCTGGTTTTACAGTAAAACGTGCATATCTGACACATTCCTAAGCTATCCAACAACAAATGCCCTAAATAAGAGTCCTGAAAAGCAAGAGGCTGATTGGGCTGATGGGTTCAAGCAAGTGACTTTGCCTGCACAGAGACTGTTACAAGACCTGACTTAAGCACAAAAAGAAGTCCATTTCTAAGATGATTTGGGGAAATCTGTGATAAATCTTAATAAGATTTCCTGCAGAAGGTAAGAAACAGCCCATAATCATGTCAAACTGACACACAGGACAGAATGCTATCCTGCTTTTACTAGACTGATAGCTGTGTAGAATTTCAAAACATGATAGTGTTACTGTATTATCCTAAGCTTATTTTAAACTAATAGAGAGTTTATATCCTATGGTAAATTTGGAAAATTGAAATCTACCAAAGACAAAAAAAAATTTTGTCTCTCTAAATATTCTGATTTAATGGCTAAATGAGAATTTTTCACATGATAAAAACTATAAGATCATTCTTTATCATCTGTTAGTTGTTAATATTAATCAATGGTGATAATCTATATTCTCTGTGAATGTGTATTCTCTTTTTTTCAGCAATATCGAAAACTAAGCCAGTCTTATTACCCGCTTTTGGAGTGTCTGACCCAAGACCATATGAGTTTCATTACCAGTTTAGAACCTCACATCCTAATCTATATTTTTACCTCAATATCTGAAGGACTTACTGCAGTAGGTAAGAATTACTTACACTTGGCTAAAGAAGGAATTCAAGTATTTAGCTATCTAGGAGTTTCAAAGAAGCACAATAATTTGTATCTTAAAAAAATTTAATGTGAAGTGGTAATGGAAGATGCTGGCTTTTGAACATTTTAAGAATGTGACTGTTTTGGTTAATGGAGCTAAGTTCTTTTAAACATCTAAACTGTAGGGTTTTACAGAGGGTATTTTTAAGACATTTTTTACTTACAAGCCAGAATTTTAAAAATTATTAATGTGCCTCCACTAGGGTTGTACTGGAAATTCATGCATTAGTTATTCAGACGTAAAATGTATTAATATATGTACAGAAATCTGTGGGGTTTTGTTTTTATTTGATCAACATAGCTGTTGTATAAATAATGCTTGTTCTGCACAGCTGTGATATGATTTGAGAACTATAAAGGTGTCTTTATCCATGGAAGGAAGGAACTAGTTATTCAGTAGTTCCTGAACATACTTTAGAGGAGTATCAATGAAACAGAAGCATAGTTGCCACAACAACAAAAATACAGCAGTCTGATTGCAATTCACTTCATTCTGTAGAGTTGTTTTAACCAGTTGACTGTCCATTCATTTGAGGTTTGGGCAGAAGGGTTGGTAGTCCAAAGTCATTTGGAATATGGAGAAGGAGACTGAGCACTGGGGCCAAAAAAGAATAAATCATGCAGTTACATTCTGATCACCAAAGAATACCGTGCATTTTTTTTTTTTTTTTTTTTTTGAGTGAGAAGTTGTTTTCAAAACCTTACAGTCGTATTTATTGATTAAGGTGGTTAGTAAGGAAAAAAAATAGGAGCATAAAACGTTAGTGTGTATAGATGTTACTTTATAATAGCTGGTGTTTCTCATTACTGCCAAGTGTCAGTCAAGCCCCATAGGAATGCCTGAATGCACCGAGACTCACAAAGCATTCGCGATGTTAAACACATTCAGCAGTTTTTGCTGCAAGAGGGGAACCACTCTTAGGGAGAAAATGGGCAGTGAATAACTAAGCAACAGTAGTAAAGAGTATTTAGGTCATTTTATTATATAATGCTGAAATCCATCTTCTCCCAGATATGTTGAGGGCTTTGTCACCAGTACAGTGATATATATATATATATATATGTATATATATGAGCTATATATATGATATATATACATCACACTGTACCAGTGCAGCAGTTCTGCCTGTAAGCTGGTTCTGCTGGAAGTCTGCCTGTTGGATCGATTGCAAAGGGGTATGTTGGACTGAACGTTAGCTTGACGGACATCTGCCAGCTTAGCAAGCCCTGTTCCTTTTCTCTGTTAGCACTCCACATGACATCTCTTCCATATGAGCTCTTCCATACCGATTATATTCATTCTGATAATTCACTAGCATACCAAGTTTACTTCAACCGTCTCTTTGAAACCCAATTGGAATTTGTGTAAAAGAGAGAGAAGAAAATGTAAAAACTATATAAGCTTCAGCTTTCATGTGTTATGTTTATTTTCTCGTCTCAAGGTGTGTTGATCTCTCTCACTCAAGGCAAGGAGGAGGAGCAAGGAAAGTATGCAAAACCAATTTCAGCTTTAATCTTTTGTGGCTTAGGTATCAGGGAGTTCAATCATGAAGAATTACTGATTTTTGGGGACATAGATATTTCCGTAGAAAGCTTTTGTTTGATGGAATTGCTGATACTCTGCTGAGAAAAGTATCAAGAAAAAAATTAACAGCTCGCTTTTGTTTCACATTTCATAAACCATAGATTAGCTCAGCCAATGGTCTCCTTCAGTTCACCTTAATTTCTTTCAGGTAACTAAAATAAAGACAAACATGCAAGACTAAAATAAAACACGCAGGGATTTTTATCTTCACCTGGCTTCACTGAAGGCTTGATGCAGTTCATCAGAAGCTATGATGCTCACTTTTATGTTCATTTTTTTCTTTGTTTACTCTGGTTCCTCCAAACTCAAGTAGTTTTTCAGTCGTTGAGACTTGCCAAATCTGCCTGTCAGTAAGACCCAGCTGTTTCCATAGTGCCCAGAGAGGATGTGGAATCTCCATCCTCAGAGATAATCCCAGATACTGGACAAGGTCCTGAGCCTTGTCTGATGTTAACCCTGTTCTGAGTATGAGGTTGGACTGGAGGATGGTCCCGTTTGGTCTCTGCCACAACCTTTAGGATCCTACTGGTATTTTTTCTTACATTTTCTACTTGTATTTCCCAGCTGTCTAAAACAATTTTTTTTTCTTTCTGTCCAAATGCCTTTGCAGCCCCTAATCTTTGTGAATGTCTTTTGCATGTTTTAATACTTAGGTTCCCTGATTAGTCACCTGAAAAAATGCTCCATTTTTACCTTCATGTTGAAGTGATTATTTTTCCCTAATACCATGTTTCTTAACATACCCGTGTGGATCAAAAATTGATACTGATGTCAGCCATTAAATTCCTCATTTTTGTGCAAGAAGAAAAGTTCCCATAGAGAACTGAATTTTTGCAGTGAACTGAATAATCTTCCACAGTTTTATAATAACATTATCCAGATAAACTATTCTTTGGTCAATTCATAGCTCTTAATATTAATTTATTTATTTTTAATCATCTCAAGAGTTAGTTGCCAGTCACTGTGTTTTCTTAAGAGCCATTCTTCTAAATGTTTTATCCTTTTAAAATTTCGGTATTTGGAACATTACCAATTGTCAGACAGTAAAATACAAATTCATTTCCTGTGTGTCACTTGGCCACATACATCCTTCTGCCCTTGGAAAATGGGTAAGTAGATCCAAGCACTGCCTTTTTCACTGAACTGTATCAGTGCCACAAGAACGTCTCAGAATAGTAGGGCTCAGGGCTATAAGCCATCTGAGGGGGAATTGTGTTTTAAACTGATTAGAACATACAAGTCATTTTCAGAAATGTTTATAAAAATGAAATAGCTGTCTTTTTATTTTAAAAATTAAATACCAGGAGATGACTTCTCTTTCACAGAAAAAAAAAAAAAAGAGTATGTGAGTTTTTCCTCTATTCCCTTTACGTACGTGAAACCTTTGAGACTCTTGTTGTCAGCTGCAGGATAAACATTCCCCGAATCCTTATTTCTGTGGAGTGTTCATTCTGTTGCTGAGTAAATACCTTGTTGGATTCCACACTTTAGAAACACCGTAGAAGCATATGTATTCCTTCTGAAGCGCCTGGCTGTAAATCAGCTATAATGGAAGCCCTCATCTGAGCTTTTATTGCAAGGATAAACACTCCAGTAGTTCTCTTCTAAAGTGTTTACCTGGCTTTTTCACAGCTGACTCAGTGGATCAGAGCCTTTTAATGTAGTCTGCCTGGCATATTGTCACTAATCTCTGCAAAGCTTTTCTAATTCTTGTATGATTGATAGTGTAGTGTGCTATTCATTGAGGAAAAACTAAAACATTTTTTCTGTCTTGCTGCCTAATTTAGATGTTAAATTGCTAAATCTTTCCAGGTTTAGTCTCAAAGGCAAATAATGCCAGTATTGAACTGTAAGCAATTGATGGACAAGGAAAAATACCACTTAACTCCTGCTCCTTGCCTTTATGTGAAAAACAAAACAAAATCCTTTAATATGCAGAGATTCAGCAATGTCATTAAACTGTTGAAAAATAAATTCCCCTTCAGCATGCTGTTGTCATGTTATTGAGACCAAAAGGCATCCTCAAGTTGTTCGGGGATTTTGTTGGCTTTTTAAAAACAGTATAACCCATTCTAACATACATGCTCAACTTCCAGTTACTTGAGCTAGTGACTGATTGGAATTGCCTAAATAAGGCAAAAACACACACATAATAAAAAAGTGCATGTAAAGTTAGCTCCCAGGACACAAAATGAATGCGTACTGGCAAAGAAGCAGCCAAAAGAGCTAGCTGAATGGTGACTGGTGCCAGCGTCGTCATCCTTACCCCTGCCCACCACCAGCACCTACCTCACCATCAAGTGAGTCCAGAGAGCTCAGTTTTGTTTGACAAAACTATTGACCTGTTGCTGTATCCACACTGACACACATGGAGCTGTCCTGGGTGTTTTCTGTAACCATGGCCTGCTCGCTGCATGATCCAAACAATTCATTCACAGGTGATAAGAGCTGAGTTGACCAAAAGTGAGAAACACAGTTTGACTGCATTTTTCCTGATTATCCCAAGCTTTTCTCTCCATTTCTGTCTTTCATCTGCCTTCTCCACCCATTTCTTCTGTCCATAGCCCAGAATTGGTAACTTCTTCCTCCTTGTTTGTTGTATTTATTTGGTTGGTTGGCTGGCTTGTCTTGCTAAGATTTAGTGAGAGCGCTATTCTGCTCCAGCACAAGGTTCCACATGCCCAGAAGAGTCATTCAAGGGAGTTTGCTTGACGCTCCCTGTCTGTTATATCCTTGCAATCAAAAGGAAAAATGAGCATAGGGAAGCATATTTGATATATAGTTATGGGCAAATTTAAGTAGCTCTTAACACTCATATCAGATTCTCATGAGCAAATGATAGCATAGACCTGTCTGCTGTCCTGCTAAAATCACTTACTGTCGAATGTAAAATATCTACGCGTACAGTATCAGCATGTTTAGAACTACTGCTGTTTTGTAAACTGATGATAGTGATTTACTTTGTATTATTCAATTTAAAAAGAAATAGAGTTAAGCACTGGTTTAGAAATACAGCAGAGCCTTCCTATGAAATATGTATTTTCAAATCTCTCACTTGTTATTGATGGTGATTCAATTCCATCATGAATTGCATTTCCAGTTTATATGCAGGACTGTTTTGGTTGAGAACACAATGAGTGCCAGATTTTACAGTCTTTACTTTGGCAAGATTCATAACTTTGAACTCAGCTTTGTTCCAGCAATGTGACTTAACATTCTGCCCTGCTGAATTCAGTCCTGGGAAGCTCGCTGGTCCGATGGAGACAGTTGAGATGCTCCATCTCATTTCTGTTAGCTGTTAGATTGCTCTCAACTCCTGCTGCGAAGTCAGCTTGTTGCTTTTGAAGATCAGGTCTTAAGAGACCACTTGTATCTTCTTTGCCTGTAAATATTTCTTCAGTGTTTACTTCAAAAGACTCTTAGAAAATACAATTAGTTTTTAGGTGGTGAAGGGTTAATAGTGCCAGTACAGATCTTAAGGAGTTAAACAGACACAGATCAAAATACTTCAGTGTCTAGAGGGATGTGTTTAAATGAACACTGCAAGATTGGCAGGCCTCCAAATTAGCCTAGTTTAAAGAATTCAAGGTACATTTAATTGGATCCTTCTAATCCCTTTTCCCTTAGAATGAGCATTTTAACAGTTTAATTCCTTTTGCAACCCCCACACATCTCTTACTCCAGTGGCCCATCTAAAATAAATACTGTGAACTATAAAAGGCCTAGACAAGTTCTAGTTGAAGTAAGTGGCAACAGGATGAAGTCCTAACGGCTCCACGCAATTGGATCTGTTGTTTGAAATTGCAGAGAATATCAGTCAGGGCTGAACCTCGCACCCAGCAGGTTAAACCACCACGTATGTATGGAGCTTCAGCTGGCGTTGATGCTGCAGGGAGCCGGCTGTTGTTGAAGCGTGTGGCTCTGGCCAGGGTGACAGAACCAGAGCTAAGAGGCAGCACCTTTCTGAGTATTGAAGTCACAGCCATGGGTCTTGGGGCCAAGGGGTATCTCAGGTGTCAGGCCAGAAGGAGATGGCAGCTGGGCAGGGGGAAGGGTCCTCCACTGTGTCCAAGAGGAAGGTGAGAGGAGTGTGCACAAGAACCAAGGGCCGGTATGCCACTACCATCGTGCCGATGCGTGGAAGTGAGCAGAATCCTCTTTCACAGCAGCAGCACAGCAGGCAACACCCAGCAACAAAATCACTTGCATAAATCAGACAGGCATGATTACTCTGCAAATAGGTTTAAGCTTTTCATCTCCCTTATAGAAACAGTAAGTACCGATAGGAAGCAGCTTTTGCTTCTGCTTTTCAACAGGATCCTCCTTTGCTGTCATGACTACCTGTTTTGGGGACATGTATGAAGCATTGGATGGTGGTTGCTGTTGTGTTGTTGACAGCCATATGTAACATACTTGAACCAACTTGAATTATAAGCAGTTAAGCAAAATCACTAACTGGCTGTTCTATGATCACCCTTTTACAACCTTTCATTTCCCTTGTTCATTGTTTGCCACCTGACATTGACTGTAAGTGGTTTGGGGCAGAGAAACATTGTTAAATGCTCCTTGGGAAAAACCTGGACAGCAACTCTACTTGATTTAACCTTCCCTTTTCGGTAAGCAGATTAAAACAGAATTTTAATTTCCAGGAATCTGAAGCCTTCTGAATGTAAAACTGAATACCAGTAAAATGTCAGCCTGCCCTTCCCAACCTTCCCAATACACAGAGGAGAAGCTGCATTCATACAGCTGTGAATGAAGTTCAGTGGAGTTCATGGGATCTTTAGTCTGTGGAGCTATCCACTTAGAGCAGTATTAAATTTTTGCTTTTGGGTTAATAAAAGCAGTGTTCAAAGCTAGTCAGCTCCTGTATCAAAAATCGACTTGTCAATGTATCTATTAGTCTAATGTCAAAGAGATTATTAAAGTTGAGCTCTCCAAGTACTATGTCATTACTAATTGTTATTTTATGGAAACAGTTACAAAACCGATTCATTTTTTTTACACAGATACAGTTGTTTCCTCCAGCTGTTGCACAAGTTTGGACTACATTGTCACTTACCTCTTCAAGCACCTTGCTAAAGAAGGCAAGAAGACTCTAAGATGTAGCAAGGTGTCACAGGATGGACAGAGATTGCTTCATTTCATGCAGCAGAACCCAGAAGTTCTACAGCAGGTGAATTAGTAGACTTTTCTGTGAGGTATTACTGCATTTCTGAATTTTCCTGATTTTTTTTTTTTTTTTAATGATACTGAACACCAGGATTGGCTATTTTGTAACAGATCAAACCTCCCCATGCTAGTCTTCAGCCTTGAGTAGCTTCATATATGTTATCGTGACAACCAAAGACTGAAGATATTTTTTTGTCTTACTGAAAAGTGTAGATAGTACACTTGGCTGTATAGTATCTTAAAACTCGGGGTTTCATTTCATCAATCATCAAATGAGATGTGATATCATCAATACATTTCTATAGACAAATGGGGAGGAAAACTCTCTAAAGTATTTTAAGAGGAGGAAGAACAAATTCTGGCAATGAACCACACATTTTTGTAATGAAATGTGTAAATTGAATGGCTCTATGCTATTGAGTTTGATTATTTTATTTTGCAGTAGGTGACCCACTGGGATCTTTTTTTCTGTTAAAGGTAAATACAATAGAAATTAAATACCATGCTTCTGAAAAGGAAGTGGCTTCTGTACTGCTTAGGAGACATTTCCCCTTCCTAGCTCCATCAGGTTTATCACAGCCCAGATACATTATGGGGAGACCAGGATGTTCATGGCGATGTATCTCCACGTTTCTTCTGTGCTGCACTCCCTTAAAAATCTCATCAAGCTATTTGAAAATGCATATTTACAAGAATCTCTGGATTCCTAATGCAGTTGCAAAGATGCTATTTCAGGAGATGTGTTTTGCAGGACTAGAGGCTTTTAAGGAAAAGGGAAGTTATTAACAAAATGCAGATGATTGGTGTGGTCAGCTCTGTGTTTCCCTAATAGGTGCACTGTCGTTTGCAAAAGCGCCTGGCACAGTCACCACAGATACCATTGGCATTTGTATACTGTGCTAACTGAAGGTGAAAAGTAATTAAATGGTAGCTAATATATTCTTGGAAGTATAGAGTATCATGTCAGGATATTAATGATGCTTATTATTGACATCATTATCAGAATAGGATGATCCCCTCGTCATAGTACAGGTTCTTATGTTTTACCTACCTGAAAGGGGTTTCACCAAACCCAGCGATGAAGTCGGGTCAGGGGGATGGGATTACCCAGTATTGTACCATGCGTGCAGTGAATGGAACATAAAGGACAGAACAGCAACCTGGGCTCTGGACTTCGTGGCAATCTTGATGTAATACTTTGTCTGTTAATATGCAGTAATCTTTCACTTTGCAGCATATGACTAGGCGGTGATCTGTCTTTATTAACTTCAGATTCTGCGGAATATGTTATATTTATTTTGAATGCAGGCTTTCACATACTCTTTTAAATATTAATGGCTGGTCTCCAGTAGTCAGCATAAATATGATTTGCATTAGCACTAGTCATATCATATTGAGTGCCTCTGATGTCAACTACTCAGTGTACTAATATCTGACATCATCTCCCGAGGTCACTGACAACTTTGACCTTTATTCTCATGCACAGTTTCTGTAGTCTCAGAAGCTCTTTTGAATTGATTTGAAATTTTGACTCTTCCCTTTATGAGGCAGTAAAATTGATAATTATTCAGATGGGAACTGAGCATTGAGTGAAAAATCAATTCCACCCGCTCTCTGCTGCGTATAAAATTACTTCTGAGTCTGCTGGACTGAACGGATGGCCAAGGTAAAAGCAGCAGGCAGAAATAGTAGAGAGGATTAGCTGGACGAAACTAATAGCCTAAAGGGATGGCTTTTGAGATGAGGGAGTGGGCCGGTTGGGGGTTATTATCAGCAATGATGGGACTCATTGATCATATGTTTACATCAGGTTTCCATTGGGTTATAAATCAGCCCTGAATAGAAACGGAACCCAAGGCCTCACATTTTACCAGGGGGACGGTGTATTAGATTATTCTCACTTTCACACTCAGATGAAAAGTGAGACATTGATTATTCATCGGCTGGCCATTAAACACTGGGTTTATAGATGATTTGACTATCATGGAAGCTAATGAACAAGGTTGCTGCTTCACAACCAGCGGTTTCAGTTTTCAAGACATCTGTGTCGGTTAAGTAATGCATAACCCTATTAAAAGGAATGGGTTACAAATTGCTTAACAGTGCTGAAAAACTAGACCCTAATGACTAATTGTGCTTTGAGTTTAGAGAGGTTTGTCAGCTCTTTAAACTAAACTGATGCAATGATAACTGCAATTATTTACTAGTTAGGACATTTCTTCCAAGTTGGATCTCTGGAAGTAGCTGGGTAATTAAGATTTCGAGCATCCTCGGGTCGAGCCGGTCGCTGCGGAGCTACGCGACCACTCGACGGGCCCTTTCCCCCGACCTCTGAGGACACAGAAACTCTTGGGCTCTTCTGCCGGGTGCGGACTCTGCTCCCGACGGTCCCCAGCCCCGCGGCTCCGGCGCCCGCTCTTCTCGCCCTGCCGGGCCCGAGGCGGGGACGGCCGTCTCCCCGGAGGCCGGGCGGCTCCGCCCGTGCAGCCGCAAGGCGAGGGGCGGGGGGCCGGTGCCGAGGAGAAGGCTCCGTCGGAGCGCGGTAGGTGCGGGCGGCCCGGGGGCGGGCGCGGTGGGGCCGACGCCCCCTGCCGGCGGCAGCGCGGCTGGGCCGGGCCGGGGCACCTGCGGGGCCAGTCCTGCCGTGCTCCGCGTCAGCCCTCGGGCCCGGCCGCGGGCCGAGCCGAGCTGGGGCGGGTCTCTCCTGCCGAGGCTGCCCGGTGCCGCACTGTCGCCCTCCGCGCACATCCGCGCGGCAAGGGGAGCGTGCGGGGCTTCGCGGCTGCTCTGCGCAGCGGGTTCTGAAGAGACGGCGGCGCCGTTGTTTTATTGCTGTTCTGCTCGTGCACTGGCAGCCGAGCGCTGTTCACCGTGAAACGAGGCGATTCAGGCTTCGAATGTAGCCCGGCACGTAGCTGTGCAACCGTGACCGCTGCCTTCAGCTTCCTGAGCCCCTACAGGAGCAGGGGTCGAGAATTAAGCCCCGTTAATTCTTGTTTTGTTTGCTTACACGTGTCCTGCAGCAGCTCGGCTTTTTTAATAGGTTGATGCAACTGTGCAAAGACAAGAGCAATAGAAATACAGAAGTGAAACAATTTCTTAATGTTCAGGAGCAAGTCACGGCATCCTTTTAAAGTCTGTTCGCTTTGGCCCTACTATTTGCTGTGCCACAGGCTTTGTTCCCGCAGGCAAGCTACTTAGTCTGAGCTTAATCTGCAAACAACGGCTTCGTGGTGGTGTCTTACAACTAAACTGAATTAACATGTGTAAAGTAGTTTGAGAGATATGGATAGAAAGGGGTATTAGGTTTATTACATTCAGCTATTGCTGTTACATTACGTTGTGTTACGGGCACTTGAATTTCTAAAGGCTACTATGCTGTGCTGTTACTCTGGGATTGACAGGCAAAGCTGGTGTTGGCTCCATTTTATAAACAAAAGTGTATTTTTTAGTTTTAAGATGCTTCTTTTATCTTCTTGTTAACACTTATCTTGCTGAATTGTACATATTAGGCTGTTAGTTCAGTTTTGGTGTGGTGAAGTACTCTTCACTTCTTTCCAAAAATCAATCAGCTTTGTAGAATCAATCACCCACAGTTCTGAGAAATGTTCCTAAGGGTCACGCGTAATAGGTGAAGAACTCTGTTTGCGTAGCCGTCATTGAAATAATTCTGTGCTGGATGGGGAAGGGATTAAATGGTTGGTTGGTTGGCTGGCTAGAAACCATATTTCTGTGACATTTTGGTGTTCCTGGACTGTTCTTGGAGACTTGCATTGGGTCCAGGGAAAACAAATAAGGGAGAGTGTTACATAGTGGTGACATTCTGTGCGTCATTTTCAGGAGGATCGTGTGGATATGAAGGAGGGGGTTTTGGTGGGTTTGAACGTTGTACCAATGTTTGAATTAGATGAGCATGGTGCCTTCATCAAGACACAACGTGCAGCCAGTGCAGTCTCCAACTCACTGGTGTCAGGGCAGTGATAGGTGCTCTCTGGCCTGCCCAGCGGTGGAGCGGCACCACATGACTGCATGGCATGGCATGGCATACCAGAAACCAGAAGGCCAATGTCTCCTGGCCAGCAGTCAGGCTGGCTGGCTGCTGGCAGGTATGCATAGCTTGGCAATCCAGGTGGACCCACAGCAGAGAGCAGTTCTGGTGGATGGTCATTTCAGGGCTGAGTGGCTGTAGAATGAGGCTGTGCTGGTGCTGAGCCCTCCTGAGAGTTCGGTGTTTCTCAGGGCAGGGGATGAGAAGTTGCTGGAGTAGGGGAAAATCAGCAGGGACATGGGAGGAGTTGGCATGCACTGACTTAAGGGAATGTGATGGAGTATGTGGCCAGAGAGGGATCTTCAGGAAGGAGTGTGACAGTGGGTAGATGGGAAAGTATGGGAACAAAGAACTTCAAGGGCATGAGCATGGTGGTGCTGAGGAAGGAAGCAAGGATGGGGTGGGCAGTAGTGAGGCAATAGGAGGATGTGTGGCTGAATGGTGATGGGTAAAACCTCACCAGGCTGCTCACTGGAGCTGAGCACTGGTGACTTACAGCTTCATCCCGTGACAAAGATGCGCTAAATGACACAGCACAGCAGCACTGCATAGCAAGTGTAAAGCAGAAAGTAAAGACACCATCTGCAATGAGAAATCAAGTGTCATTGTTGAAATAAAAACACATTATAAATTGCTACTTCCCTTTTTTCCCTTTTATGCAGTAAAAGCAGGATGGTTTTGTTTTTCAGATAAACCTTAGTGCCATATAGAGCTAGTGTAGAGTGATGCACAGTAATAGAAATAACCCGAGGAGGAGATGTGTTTATAATGCATGTTTCGTGGCCCAGGCAGAAGCACTTGCATGTAAGCACACCACAAAAAGAAACCTGAATCACATTGGCAGAGGGTAGTTATGCAAGACGTTGAGTACCTGAGCACCTCGAGCCACATACATGAGCACTGGATTAATTCTAAGGGCAGACTGAACCCGCAGGTGCATTTGTTCCTTGCTTAATATTACATGTGTGTAAAGACTCTGCTTGAATCACTACCAGAGTGCTCAGCTTTTGCTGGCTTGAGCCTTGAAAGGTTTGATACAGCCGTGAGAGGGGGTTTTATTGGGACATCTGTTTTCAGCCTCTTAGCACAATTTAAAAATGTTATCCAGTGCTATCATAACTTTCTTTATTAATTGAAAGGGATGGAGATATACCAGCTGTAGCCCAAGCCAGCAGAGACTTGGGTGGCTAAGCAACAGAAAAGGCACCATATTGAGTGAGCCAAAATTCAGTCTCAAAGTCATTTATTTTAACCAGTGACAATACGTTTAGACTCTAGTGTTTCGATTTGATTGATGGTTTAATATCATATATAATTTTTTTTAATGAAGGGAACCCATTTAAATATGTTAACATTTGCACTAGTAGTCTCCCATGTACATAACTGCATTTAATCATTACTCTGATTGTTTTTGTGGTTGTGTAATTTGTATCAGCAAAGTAACTGTGTCAAAGACATCTTATCTTAATGAAAAATTTGGTTACTTCTCTTTGATACGTACTTCTTATTGCACGCGTATAAAGGCAGCGGCAGCCTCGGTCCCAAGTATATTGCTTAATGTATAGCTATCACTAGTGAGTGCTGTCAATTAAGAAATTTAAAAAATAATAATGAGCTTAGTGTCTTTTCTAATTCTGCTTTGTTGAAAGCCTTGTTGTGATTCGTTGTCATGTGAATCGGGTAATTTAATTTTAAGACTTTTAATGTTAAAATACATCATCATTAGTGATGTATCCGAAGATTTCACGCTCTTAATAATGGTTCTAAATCAAATTGGGAATCTCCTCTTAATCATCCAAGCTGCGCTATAGTTTCCACAAACACTTTTGGGGATGGAGAGAAGTTTAGTTCCGTGAAGTAACAAGTATTGTACAGAATTCATGGATGGAAACAAAAAGCGGCGCTTGGTCTTGGAGCGCAAACTGCTAGAGGTGTCAGTGTTGGATGTGCCCCCTCAGGCTAGGCAGCTGGTGTATGTATGCTTTTGTTTATCCGTTACTGGTTTATGTAGCCTTTAGGCCAGCACATGAAACAATCGTTCCTACAGGGTCAGCTGCTGGTCAGAAGCAAAGTAAGAAAAGACTTTGCCTTAAAATGCGTTGGCCATAATTTTAGTGCAGCTGGCACCTGCTACTGGTGCACAGCGGGAGGGTTAGAGGTCAAAGAGGCAGTTGTTCTAAACTCAGTGATGGCTTAAAGGGACTTGTAGATTAATCTGCTTTATTAACTTCCGTATATTAGATAACTATTGCAGTGAATGACAGTCCGTCTTTCTGAATAAGTCCCTTCACCTCTTTCTCTTTTAAATTGGCTTTTGAGTAATGAATATTAAATAGAATACATTTCAGGGTAATTAAATGAAAACATTAGGGTGATGTTGTTTTACAATCATATCTATAAGTTTCTTGTATATTTATCTTGCATTATTACTGTTCATTGCTTTTTGCTAGCAGAACAAAAAGCATAAATGTTTCAATTAAAGAGGAGGAACTGGCTGTATTTCTCAATAACCTCGTCTTCTATGCTGCATAAATATTTTCAAAAAAGCAAATAAGTTTAAGTAGAAATATAGAAATGTTTTATTCTTTGTTTACTCGGTGCAATGTAATACTTTACATTACTTGGAAATGTTCGATTTCTGCTGGCCGTGGTTGTTTTGTATGAAACACTAAGAGGTGCTGGTTTGGGGAAGGGCAAAAAATATTGCCGTCCATAGAATCTAACTAGCAATATGAATAGCACCAATAATTTTGTAAAGTTCACATTATAATTCAAAATCCAGTTAGAAATGATGCTTGCAGTCTGGAAAGAAAGCAATATCTTTACAAAATGGATAGGGAAAGGTAACAATCCATTCCATGATCTGCTACTGGCAGATTTGCCATGTGAGTAATGAAACTCACTCGCAGTGAACCAACACCCTTCTCTTCCACCATTAAAAAAAAAAAAAAATTTAAAATTCTAGAATAGCAGCAGCTTACCAGGATGCTTAATTGCTGCTGGATATAGTGGCAGTGGCCCATCAAAGCTTATAGCGGATTAACTGATGCTTGTGCAGAGATCCAGTGTTTGATTGAAGCAATTTCTGCAACATTCTGACCCAGCCAGCACTCATCTTGCACAAACAGAAGGTACGTGTCAGGTGAGAGGGGCTGGTTTGTTGCTGAAAACTTTCTAATGACTGTCGTACTCTAATTACATGTCCCACTTAATCTTGGCATATTTCTGTGTTTTGAGACTCTGGAATTGAACCTCACAACTTACATTTTTCCTAGGTTAATAAATTGACGTCGGTTTTGTTTACTTGTGATCCTGAGAGAGAGTTGTGTGTTCATGGGGTCTTCTGAAATGAGATCTAGACACTTATTAGTTTGTTGGGGTTTTCTCCCTGGTGTTTACTTTTTGGGGGTTTTCTTACTGAAAATGGAGATTCTTATATATTTACATGTCTCCAGGAAACCTGCAGTTTAAAAACAAAATACTTTTTTAAAAAATCCCAATATTGCAACAGATGAATGAGATTTTGGAACCACTGATAGTTTATTTCAGTTTAGTTTAGCATAGTTTAGGTTAGCTTAGTTTAACTTGAGCAAATCCTCTCAATGCTTTGCTGGGCACATCAGAGACAAGACAGTTTAGCTATTGAAGCAGCACTACACACAAAGGACTACTAGACAACATGGGATTTGACCTTTCAGTATAACCGTGTTTCTGAATTCGTGATTCGTTTCCCTTTAAAAAGAAATAAAAAAAAAAAATAAAAATGAAGTGTGTGCAACCATTCTTTAAAATCTTTTTAGCGTGACAAGTAAAGTAATCTTCCATCGATACTTAAAAGTCCATCTGCAGAATTTCAGGCAGAATGTTAGAGAGACGCAATATCTATTGAAATGTTGAGTGTCAAACTGCCAGGGTAATGTATTTAGTATGAAATATAATATTCAGTGCATTTTGTTTTGATGACTGCATGAAATAGCCTTGTGCTCTTATCCTTTGTTGTTGTTGTTGTGAAAGATGATATTCACTAAGAAGTGTTGGTGACTTTTCAGGACACAGTAGCAATATGCTTATTACCATCTTTATCATCTGTCTTTTATGTTTATTTGCAATAGCTTTGGTTACAGTTCAGTTCATCGGGATAACAAAAGTACTTTTAATTGTTCCACAGAAGAAATTAGAATCAATTTATGAAACAGTTTGGAAACAGAAGAGGCTTGGAATCTGTTAGGCAGTCGGTAATTAATACTTGGAGTAGGCTTTTTAAGTTCTACAATAGTGCCCTGCTCTGCTCCAGTAGCACGAAGTAGGTCACTGTGCTTTAAGGACAATCCTCGAATAGCGGAAGCCAAGCTTCTGGATTTCTCATACTCTGATTTCCTTCAAGGTGTGGTTTAAAAGCCCAGCCTGCCTCCCTCTCCCTGCTGATTATCTCCAAATCAGTGCTAAACTAAGGTAAATATGGGTAAGATGATTACCCTGGTTCTAATTTTCTCTGTACTACTGGTTACTGTTGCTGTGTGGGGGATGCCGCTGGGTCTGCTGCTGGCAGACGGCCACACAGTTTGAGCCCACGCTCAGGCTGCCTGCAAATCCCAGCTGCCTGGTGGTGAGCAACATCAGGGCTCCTGTAAAAGAGATCTGCAGACGTCTTAGTGTTGCTGCAAGGCCAGGTGGATTATGCGAGAGATGCTAGGCTGGACTTGAAGCTTAAACCTAGTTCGGGGACTGCTCCTTGTCATGTGGAGTTTGCACCCCTAAGGGTTGCACTGAGCACACCTCCACTCAGTATCAGCATGGGTCTAATGCATGCTTAGCGTGACATACTTTGAACTTCTTTGGATGAAGGATTTAGAGATGATCTCATGCTCAGCCTTTCCATCTGAATGAAGATTTTTTACATCTCTGGAACATTTCTATAGATTAAGTTTGAGATTAGCCTCAAATTGGTTTTGAACTAAATGATTTTATTTTTCCAGTCATAGCGTTTTCCAACCTTGTCTTCCCTCCCCACTTGACTGGTATTTTGGAAGGTCTTCCTGTAGTAGAGTTTTCAGGAAACACGATTGACAGGCAAAGATCCCAATTCCTGTGATGAAATCTGGTGCAACATTGGAGATCTCCCGATGCTTTTGTGCATCAACTCCCAGCACTTAGTGCAAGAGAAGGCACCAGTGAATTTCTAAGGATCTGGAGAAGAGAAGAATGATGGCTCAGGTTTGAGGGATTTAAAGAAGGTGCATGCTGTAATTCCTAGTGTCAGTTAAGAAGAAGACTGAAAGATTTTGACATAGGACCATTTCCGTTCCTGAAGATGGACTCTTGCTGGAAAGCGTTGGTGTAGGTGAAACTGCTGTTCTCTCAAGAGGATTGAATGATCTGTAACCACTGATTTGGTGAGAGATGCTGGTAGTAGGCACCAACTTCATCCTCTGTCACCTCTCAGGTTAGAGAGGTGTGCAAGAAAGGGAGAGGCTCTCACCATGTGGACTGGAAGAAAAATGCTTAAGGATCGTCTTCTGAGATAAGATTAACTGTGTTTACAAAGACCCTAACCCAGCTGCTTCATCATACGCTGCTAAAAGCAGAGGGGAATGTGTATTCATTTCTTTATAATGTTTTTGGAGAAGTCAGCCTTCTCCTACACCATACCAACCTGAAGTTTGTGTTACAAATTACAGCAGGTTGTGTATTGCAAAAGTTCCAGTTAATCGCAGTTCTGCTGTCATCTTTAAAAGCAACTGTAGCGCTGGGTGGTTATGGCCACTTGTTTAGAAATGGCTGAGTCTTAAATAAACAGCTTAGGTTAATTTAAAATGACACTCTATATATGTAACTGAAAAATCTCTGAACGGTACCAGCTAAAACATGCAGATTAAGGGTGATGTCACAATTTTAAATTATTCCAGCCTGAGGTGGAATAATTTGCTGTCTATCAGGGAGCACAGATGGATAGGCAAAAAGAAGCTGTGCAGATACACGCATTTGTAAACATCTGTCAGCTACACCAGATACCCAAATACAAAATCTAGCACTTCAGGCAGCATACGAGTATGTGACATTCAACAGAGGGTTTACATGAAATTCAGCCCAGACAGAAGCAAGTCAGCACACCCTGGAAGGTAATAATTAATGAAACGCGTCCCCTCCTCCATGCAGAAAGAGGAGGTATTTCATTCATCGGGCATTTTCAGTGATGCTGTAGTTAACTGTTCCACTTCCAGTGTTTACTGTAGGCAACCCTCAGACTAGGCAGAACTGCTCCATCCCGTGAGACTTGCTGCTTTCCTATAGGTGAGTCTTTAGCAGCCAGCTGGCATCTCTTCTCCTTCCCTGATGGATGCCAGCTCACCCAGGATCATCATTTCCCTCAGGATAGATGGGCCCAGTTCTGACAGGGGAGACTGGACCCAGGTATTATAGTCCTTCACATAAAAATTCAGATGCAACTGTAATTTGAAAAGAACACGTTCTGTCATGTAAGAATATGCCCTCAAATTAAAGGGCGGGTACTAAAATTACTGTTTGAGAACATGGTAGTGTAAGGCAGCCTCTTTGGCTGTGAACAGCTCGCGTGCCGGCTGTAGCTGCTGCCCATGTTCCAGCTGTGTCGCCGTTACTCCCTGGTGAGGCACAAACACCTGCTTTGTGATCCCATCAACCACTTGAAAGGCAATTCACTGCTGGCTAAAGGTAGGAAATGATGAAAGTAAGCCCTAGCTTTGAAAAGTCTGCTTGGCGCTACTGGTCTACATTACTGTGCTGTTAACATACAACAGTTTATTTAACAGTGAAAAAACAGAAAACCACGGTGGGTCTGGTGTAGGAAATGTACTGGGCACATTGCAGGTGCTTGTTGGTAGCAGTAAACCATCATCCGAAGTGTATCCTTTTAAGGATGTGTTCCTGTTTCTCTTCCAGAAACAAAGTCAGGTTTTACATAAGTACAGCTTATTTTATGATTATTTGTGCTGGCCCATGATTTGGACCTCCTGCAAGTGAATCTCCAACAGTCTGCCCTTTGGCCGGTTCTAATCCAGGGAAGTGCCAAGCTCCATGCTCCCTGGACCTCCTCCTTTTTCACATCCATAGCTGGCCCTTTTCCAGCCCTTCTGAACACTGCAAGAAAAGACTCTTCCAGCAGGACATAACATAGCTGGTAGGAATACCCTGTGAAAGATACACTTACATCATATTTCAGTCCATCAGCTGCAGGCATACAGTAGTTTACGGTATGCTGGGTGTCACACAGATGCCTTGTCCTGACACCAGGATTGCCTTTTTTTTTTTTTCCCCCAGCCATTTATACCTTGATTTTTCATAAAAGGGAACAAAAAGGCCAGACCCAATTGAACTACTTCAAATAGAGATACAAGATTAGGTCCCTCACAATTTTAAGCTTCAGCTGTTGAATTAGGACATTTTAATTATTAATGTTTATTTAAATATATATAGTGCAAGTACATATAAATAGGGTGAAATGCTATATTCAGTGACCAGAAATCTGGAGGAATCTAGCCCATACAGGCTGAAGGAGAAGCATGGTCTGAAGGTAGCAGGCTCAGAGCAGAAAGACTGTTGAAAAGAGCTCTGTGGTTGCACGAGCCTGGTTTGTCCGATGCCCCCTTCTCTGTTTCCCCACCCTCCTTCCATCCACAACTCCTCCCCTCTTCCTATACACACAATGGAAATGAGCAACAGGACAGGGAGAGTCAAGAGGGTGTCCAGAAGGAAAGCTGCTGTAGTGTGACTTGGGCCATAATTTGGTGATGCAGGTTGAGGCTGCCCACATCAGCCGCAGCACCAGCCTTCTGCATTTCTGCTGCTCCAGAACCAGCTGGTCAAATCTCTTTGTTGGTCCCACGTAATTTCATAATGCAGGAGGACAAGAGGCTTGATTCTTCAACTCATATATTGCAAATCTCAACCGATCTACTATTTCTGACAGTTAAATATTTTTAATTTGGGAATAATGGACTAGTTCACTTTCATAATAAATAAAGGCTTTATTTTTCTAATTTCATCTGGAAATTTTAGCTTTGAACGTGGACAATGCCAATGTGAAAGTTAGGCTTTCTAGTAAAATAAAATTTTTAAAAAACAGATTAAAATTTAAGATATTTAATAATCTTGGAGCATTTAAATCTTCCTAGTATTATTAGTAAATGATGATCCATTTATTGATATAGGAAGAATTGATGTCAAAAGAACCAAGAACTTCAGAGGACATTTAAATTAGTAATCGCAGCTCCTAAATTTAGAGCAGACTGTCTGAAGATAGAGCTATAAAAAACTACCAAATTTCATGCCTAAACAGTGAAAAAATCTGAACCTTTTTCAGATCTGAATGGAAAAAAGGAGTGTTACTACTTGTCAGGTGTTTGCTTAAGAGCTGTGCATGTTTTTGACCATTCTAAATCCTTTGTAAAGGAATACATACTGCTGTCACTGGTGGTAATGTAATGTTCTTTATGTTAAAAGGTGATTAGTTGCATGTAGCAGAATAAAATATTCATCCCAACGTATGGAGAGAGAAATGAGCTATGGGATCTGTAATGATACAAGTGCTCTCTATTGATAACATGGAGCAGAAAGAAAAGCCTTTTTAATGGAAAGGCAACTTCTTTTCCAGCTTCCTTGAGAAAAAGTTTTCATTATGAGGGTTGCCTCAACCAATGTGTTCCTCCTTCACCCAAGAAAGAAAGAGGCTCTGAAGGAAGAGAAGCTATGAAGTATTAATTTGTTGGAAGAATGGTTCTTTATTCTTGCTTGTTTTGTCAATAGTTTATTCTATAAAGCACAAATGTGTCAGGAGAAACATTACTGAACCAGATAAAGTGATGCCTTATGTTTAAGATAACAGAACAGAAGCAAGGTTGCTGTTTTGAACTAAGTAGTAAATAGATTCTGTTCCCACCCCTCTTCCTTTTCAGTGTCTCTTTGCCAATTTTAAGACCTTGTTTTCTCCTTGTGTCATTGTGAGGACTTGAGCCTGCCTCACACCACAAGTAGCTCCCTAGCTGCTGGAGAGCATGTGGTGGGTCTGTGGCAGCATCTGGGGCATCCTTTTCCTGAAGCAAAATGTTTTGGTTTCTACCAAGAGGGTATTTTCCACACAGAAAACAAAAAGTCCGTATGTGTGATCAGTTACGCTTCTGTGATCTATGCTGTTTTGCTGTTGAGTTGCTTTGTGATCTCAGACTAGATGATGAGACATCTGGCAAAGGTCACCTGGAGCAAGGAGGGTGTTCCATAGCATGGGTTTCCCTCTGGCACCTTCATGCTGAATACATGCAAGTCTACCTGAACCCCATCAGCTGCTTCTGCTGCCCTGGCAGTGAGATTGCAGGTATCTAGCTACAGCGTGACCAAGGTTGGGTGGCAGCTCTTTCCAGCTGCAGAAATTGAGGAGGTGCCCCAAGGCTTTGCATACAGGCGTTGTTCCTCAGTCAGCCCCTCTATAAAACACGGTGGTAGTGCTGATGTATCTCAGTGGCACATTTTGAAGCCAACTAATCTGCGAAATGCTCTGCAGTTCTCAAAAAAGTGAAAGAAAAATGTAGATAGTGCTGCTGCCATTGGCTGCTGAAAGCTTGGCTCGTGATGGCCTGGGAGTGAGCAGGGTTACTGTGGGACAGAGGTACTGGCCACATCGCTGCATTAGTCTCCTCATTTGTAGATGTTATTGAGCAAGATCTCATCTTCAGAAAATCACAGTTACCATTTCTGTACATGTTGCCATCATAAGTGGAAATCTGTGTAAATGTGTGTCAGCAAATGAAATGCAAAGAAGGTGGCATGTCAGTTCAGAGCCTCTTTCAGAAGCTCAAGGAGTTTCAACTCATTTATGACTCAAACTACTCAGGGGAGCAACAAAATGGGAATATCTATGAAGCTGTATATCAAGTATCTAGAAATTCATTCCTGCATTACAACAGAGTCAAATCACTCATCACATGAGCTGTGAAGGAGGAGGCTGCTGATGTCAATGAAGGAAGAAGCTGCTCGATATGATGTGAAAATAGTACAGAGGCAGGAGAGGGAAAAACTAGTGAAAGTAAATGAAAGCCTGATACCTCTGCCCACCCCATGAAAGAGTTAAGAGTCTGGTACATCACCAGTGAATGCACTGTTTGCTTAGGCAGAGCTTCATTATGAAGTAGCATGAGCCTTGTGTGGAGAAGCTCTAGTGCTGTGTGGATGAATCTGTGCAGGCAGCCTTCCTGGAACAGGGGCTCTTCCTGGCAAGGGTGGTCTCCCAGTGCTCATGTATAGGTGCCATCTCTCTTGGAGCGTGTCAGCAGCACTGTAAAACAGAAGGATCTGAAGTGCAAAAAAGCTTGCTGTAGGTTCACGCAGAAGGCACGGGAGACCAAAGCTGCAAAGTAAAACAGCAACAGTAGTCATGAGAAAGAAACACAGAAAAGGAAGTTTAAGGCTGTTACGGATTTTGGTGCCCTTCATCTTAGTGGAATGGGGCTCAGTAATTGCTGATTGTCTTCTGCCTGTGTTGTAATGCAGTCCTGACAACCTCCAGCAGAGGTCTTGATATGATAGGTTTGCCCCAATTTTATGCATGCAGGTCTTAAATGCTGAGCTGTGCACCTTGATTTTTCTTTTTTTTTTTTTTTAATCTTTGTGAGAAGTGGGATGTTAAACACATCTGCAAAGACTACACAACAAAATTCCAAATTGTCCACCTCTGCAAGTAATGAACTGACATAACTTCATAAGAGGCATTAATCACTGTTCCTGAGAGCTCACGGGCAGACGTTCCAGGCTTGTTCACTAGTACCACTAGTCCCAGCAGCTCCTTTAAACGGAGGCAGCTGGGTATGGCAGCCTTAGCGCTTGGCAGTGCTGTGACTGCCTTAATGGAAAGGAATGGGTGGACCCATGAAGAAAACAAATGTACACGTGTGCAGGTACAAGACCTAGCTAACTCTTGAATGCAGCGTTGTCCTGTGCACAGCTCATGATTTCTAAAAGGGTTCTCTTTCACTAATCCTTCAGGTCACGAGTGGAATTTAAGAGGATTTGACAGCAGAATCTTGTCAGAGGAAAAGCTCAGCAGTGGGAGGGAGGCTTTTGCTGCTTTCTGTCCTGGTTGGCCAGTATCAGAATGTACAGTTAATAGTTATTGTTAGTTAGATCACTTTATATTGGCTTTGGTTTATAGATTGTAACATGCATCATATTCCTTGCTTGTTTCAGTACTGTCTGCACTACTTATGCACAGAGACAAGTCAGTGTTTCCCAGGTAAATTTTGGACATTATAGACAGGTCTCCCTCAATATTTAGGTGAAAAACTTTCATAAAATAAATACTCTACAATTCATTTGCAATTTAGTAGCAATGCTGGGCTAGAGACCTTAAAGACAACATCTCATGAGTTGTTCAGTAAAGCTGGAGTTTGAAGAGGTGTCACTTTCCCTCTGGGTCTCTGGTGAACTTGTCTTGGAATGTGCCCATTTTAGATGAAGCATCACATTGAAAGTCTCTCTACACGTGTAACACTTTTTCTAAGAAATATGGGCACATCAGTCATGGTGCTCTGATTAAATCTCAGCTTGAGTGAATTTGTTTAATTACTTAAAGCTTCTATCCTATAAGATGGCTTTGTTACAAGCCATGGAGATGAAAACCTGGCCATGAGTGAATTATAAGAAGTTGTGATTACTGTTTGGAAAACAAGCCCCTGATTAGTGCTCGTGCAGAGGTTTTGAACTGTTTGCATTGGTTCCAAAGCAGCACAGAACTGCTCGTGTCCTCTGAGCAATGGAAAATAGTTTTGCTTGATACATAAACTGTGAAGTCAGGTGAAGAATTGGCCTTTCCCACGCCAGCCCATATGTTCATAACCTGAAAGCTCAAATGATTTGTGGATATCTCTGTTCCAAGCAATTTGTAGTGCTTGGATTCATCTTTTTCATTTAGTGAAACATGCTGTTTGACTTCGCCTTGGTCAGTTATTACAGACTAGTTTGCAGTGTGGCAGGTCTCTGGAGACCCTGCTTGTAGCTGCTCATTGGCCTAGAAAAAAGGATTTAATGATTTTCTACTTCCTCTTTGTTTGGTTTTAGGGTGTAGATATTTTACAAATGTGAGTCAAACTATTTACTGGTGACATTTTACAAATTTTCACTCTGTTTAATCTCTGAGTAATGTTTTTAGGTTTGTATATGTTGTGGCCTTTGGCATTTTGAACTAACATATCTCAAGGATATCTTACAGCATTTTATCTTTAAATGGATTCTACAGTTATTTTGTAATTTCTTTTTACAATAATTGTGCCAATCCCTAAAATAAGTCCTGCCCTTCCTAGCTACACACACCAGAGGTACAGAAGCATAGCAAGACCAGAAGAGGCCTCAGAGGGATAATACTCCATGTGGCATTAGCTGAGGGTTCTGGTTACGTGCCAGTCAACGAGGAAAGTGAATTATGTAGCTTCAGTTTGGGTGCCAATAGAACTTAACTGTATGAGTTGATAGATCTCAGTGCTTTATAAAGTTGATGGAGTGGCTTTATCCTTGCTGTAGAGCTCTGTAAAGTAAGTCACAGAAGTAAAGTAAAATGTCTAAAATCAGAGGCTGGCTTTGTAACTGCGATGGAAATGATACAGATTTATAGCCGCCTTGCTGTAATCACAATTGCCTTCATCAAAACAGGGAATGTTCCCTTCAAATACCCTGCAGTGTCAAACACAAAGAAAGGTGGATGTAAGAAAACCAGAATCTTGAGGAGCAGCTGGGGATTAATCTGGAACTAATACCAATTACTGGTTGCACATGTATTGCTCTCCTAGAAGTAGTCTGGCAACAGGGCAAATCCCTGTAGTAAAGTCAAAGCCTGTACCTTAAATTAACACAGCTCTAAATCTCAATTCATATTTGGGTTAACTTCAACTTTTTCTTTCGAGTCAAACTTTGGCATTTGTTTTCTTTAACTTTCTTTACTTTGTAGCTTTGGTTATGGAAATACTTGTTTGGAAGAATGACTTTTTTAATGCCATGCTCATGTATGAAATCTCCGTGATTTCAGTATGGTTAATAAAGGTTTCATTACTTATTCCTTTATGTCATACAGTATAACAACAGTAGCCATATTCATGTAAACCATCTGGATTTTCTTTCAGGTGATGTCAATCCTAATGAACACCATCATTTTTGAAGACTGCAGAAACCAATGGTCTGTGTCAAGACCCCTGCTTGGACTTATACTTCTCAATGAGGAAGTGAGTATTTAAAAAATTCTACAAGATTGACTCTTCACATGCCCAAATAGTTGAAATAATTATTTCATAAAGAACAAAGCTGCCTGTTGCCCTTCAGATCCCCACCTCTTTCCTTGGGACCTTGCTCTGTTATGCTCACGTTAGGAGTGGAGAGTAGTGTTTGGCTGAAGTACTGTGTAAGTATTCACAAAGGCTGAGCAGCTTCATTTTGATGAAAAATCCTCTCAAACCCTTACCCCAACTTCTACACTTGACCTTCGATCATGCAAGTATATAATTAGTCCTTTTCTAATAAACTTTACATCTTCACTTTTCCAGAATTAGGCAGGAATAGAAGTTATGTAAACTCCTCTGGCTTTTAGATAGAAATATGACACAAGAACACTGTGGAAATCACATCAGAAAAATTGCTTCCTAGAAAAATAGTTAACCAATTTCTTTTTCTGAAAGGTTTCACAGAACAACTAGCTTTGGGGGGTATTATCTGAGCGCTTACACTTAAGTACTCACATTGATTGCAATTTGGATCGTGTGCATCTGTGGCAGATTCTGTAAACCAGGAAATACTCTGCAATTTGCCCTTTCAATAAAATCTGAAACTATGAATTTGTATATACCCATCATGTTTCCCTGGTGACTTAATAGAGACAATATTGTCTGAAATGGAAGCCATCTGAGTAAATGAACGCCAGTTGATCTGAATGTGTGCATTTTTTGTCTGGCAAGGCATTGTTTCTAAAGATATTGACCTGTTGTGTTTGCCATACTTCAGAGCCAGCCCTAACTTTATTCTGAATTGCTTTATCTCTTGGGCAGTCACAAGCCTCAGTGTATTACTGCTTTGGAGAATGAATTGTCTATACAATAAGAGGGTGCTGGAAAAAAATAAGACACTAAGATTAGCAGCAACCGCATACATTAAAATTCAAACTGAAATCCCAGCTATGGAAGGAAACTAATAGAAGAAGAAAATATATCAAGAAGAGAAGCGCTGTCTCATCATTCACCTGTGCTGAAGGATCCAATTTTAGCCATATCCAATAGCACTGTCATTCATCTTCTTGGTGTGTTATTGTGATTTAAATCCAAGCTCTATAAGAGAGAGCAGTTCTTTTAAAATGATTGAGAGGGAATAAGGGCAAATTCAGTGTTTAGGAAAACTTTATGACATCACAATATTATACTTTACAGATGGAAGCAATATTTCCTACTTTGGAAGGAAAACTAATCATTTTCTATCTGCTCTGAGTCACTGCATCATTATAAAAGTGGGAAATAAGTAGTTTTGTGCATTCCCAATCTTGTTCAAGACGACACTTTTGTTTATATAATGCTTCTGATTTATAGTGTTTAAGTATTAGCCTGACTACATATTAATTATGAGGTTTTGATGCTTCAGTATAAGAAGAAATTAAATATTTCACTTGAAGATAAAACCATGGAGCTGTAAATCATAACGAATAAATTTGTGACTGGTAGAATATTCTTTTTACTGAAATTAGACTAGTTCTAATGATTATGTGTTTTGCTTAGCAGACATGGATATGTACAAGCACCTTTACTTAAGAACAAGTCATTTCTTTTGGAAGGGTGGAGAACGGGAAATAGAATTTACAGTATTTGTATCACCTCTTTCACATCAAGATTATTCTGTGTTCAGAAAAAGTAGAACACATACTTAGATATGGCTGTAAAAGTCATCTTTTCTTGGCTTATTTCAGTGCACTGCTGGTTTATTTATTAGAAGCAGGTTCCTTTATTTCAGGAAAGGTCTCTGTCTCTACACTCCCTGAGGTAGCAGAGCACACATTTGCCATGTTTTCCAGATTGTTCTCGTTTTGGTGAGATCTTCTTCGATTATAATTCGTCTCAAAGGGAAAGGATTAGGTTTACTTGGGGGACTCAGAATATATTTATACGTGCTTGCACCAGTAGAGGTAATTATGCCAAAATGGGAATCGTACTTAGAGTCCACCATAATCCAACGCTGTATCTTCTGAGACAGCATCAGCTTAGTGTGAAATGGGATGGTTGCATGCAGCCACTGCCATTGTTTCCATACTGGAGTGCAGCAGCAAGTTTAATTTGAATCCTAGGGACAAGAAGCTGGCAGAAAAAGCCTCCTGTATCCTGATAATGTGGCAACTGCGACGACTTCTTGCTGTTGCACTTCCACCAAAGATCACAGGCGTGCGAGTGTATGGGCAAAAGTGCTGTTACTGCAGAGAACTAACAACAGGAAACCCAGGGGCTCAGAGCAGCTCTGTAATGTTGAAACAGCAGTACCATGGGATCCTGTCCTCTGTAGGCAGACAGGTCAGTCCTCGATGTTACTTGAGGATGTGGTTAATACTTTCCATTACGGGGTCGGCTGAAGTTGTTCTTGGAATGCCTCTTTTCTAAAAACAACTAGTGAATGCCGGACAAGATCTCAGGGTTGTGGCCTTCTCTACATTGAATGCTGCATTTGTCATCTTGAGACAGGGCTTCTGGGAGTGTGTTTGTTGCAGGCAGATATTTAATCTTTTATACCGGTTCCCAGGTGATTTTCAGTTTTGAGTTCCAAAGTAGTTTGGGACCCTGCTATTTGATCAGCTGCTGCCTTCTCTTCCAGTACTGCTGCAGTGGTCAGCAGAGGTATGTAATACAGGATATTCCTGGTTTGAGAGGAACTGGATTGAGGGCAACTAATTTCCCAGGCAAACATTAAAGCAAACACTTCCAATAATCCTGTTAAGTTGTCAGGGGTTAGTGTTAGTGTGATGGGTTTGCTACGTTTTCTTTTGTTATGCCATTGTCTTCTGTGGGTACAGAAGAGCTGTAATTTTGATGGAAAAGATGGGTGTTTAGTTTGAGATCGTTTAAGGTTTAAACGGGTTTAAACCTGTTAAAGATTATAAAGTTTGGCAATCAAAACCCAGACTTTTGTGCTTTCTGACTCACTGTATGACACACTACAAGTTACATTAACTACCAAAGTCTGCTACATGTTGCTTACTAAAAACTGATTTTAGCCTAGCTTTAACAAGTCATCTTGTTGTACCCCTGAAATTTGGGGAATACCAGCAATATTCCCCTTGACCGCAGTATCAGACTGCTCAGAAACTTTGCCAGGTACTTGGGCACAAGTTCATCAGAAGGTTCATTCTCCTCTAAATAATTGTCTGTATCGGTGCTTATACCATGGATGTGCTTATGCCCAAGGCCATAAGACTTTGACTGACACCACCAATATAATAAAGACTAAGCAGGATTATATGACTGGCTTGGCTGTGGTAGTAGGGTAGTGGATAACACGAGAGGTTCCCGCCTGTTCCCTGTTTCTAGACTAAACCAAAATTTTCCTAAGATGATAGAAAGTTCTGGTTTAGCTAGTCTGTAGATCTGCCAGAATATAATGGCAATAGTAATATAGAAAATAGATTACTTAGCTTCTAAAGAAATGAAGGTGAGTCTGTCTTGTCACAGCACTGAAGGGATTAGAGCCCACGGTGAAGCGCACAAATTTGCAACATTCTGGAAAGACTGGAAAAGTAGTCAAGGATGTCTCTGTCACCTCTCTTAGGTGTCTTTCTTTGTTGGAACTGGGCAGGTGGCCAGCACCTGCTGGTAAAGTGTTGTGTCACCTGTTACCACTAATTTTCAGTCACAATATACAGTTGCTACTCTGCTGGGGCAGTTCAGGGAGGCAGCATCTGAAACTCGATTTGGATCGACCCCTACATGCTGTTTGCAGGGCATCTGAATGACCCCCATATGAAGCACCTGCTCAAGAGCACTTCTGAGTGTAGGTGAGTAGCTCTAGGTTTAAATTTCCAGATCTCATTTTCAGTATTCTCTGCATTGCTCTCATAGTACTTCAGTGAACTAAGGGCAACCCTGATAACCAGCCAGCCTGATAACAAACGTGAAGTCCTTGACCAGTGCTTCAGAAATCTTATGGAAGGAGTCGAGCAAAACCTTTTGATAAAGAACAGAGACAGGTAAGTTCATAACACATAAGTAGTCTGAAAAAAATACAAGACAAATTGAAACCTTAAATGGAAAAAGATGTAACATAGGAAGTATTCTAGGTACCTTTAAACTGCAGTTCCTTTTGAAAGATAATATCCTATCAAAGAATTCATCCCTAGACTTAACAGATAGAGCCTGAACGTTTCATAATTATGTATTTTCTTGGTCAGAAATGTATTTCCTAATATAATCCCAAAGTCAAGGTTTGCCAGGCTGCAGCTGCTGCTTTTTCACTTGGGAAAAACTGCCTCATTTCAGCAGGTGAGCCTTGGAGCTTCCTTTTCTCAACCTTAAACCCCTGTGATCAAACGCTTCTTCAGCCTCCAGCGATGCTCTTGCTCTGACAGCGCCTTTTCTTGCTGATGTTGGGGTCAAGAATCACAAATTCCCCCAATCTTGCTTTCATTTGAAAAATAGAATAGAAGCCTTCACCAAAAAAATTGCATTTGTCTGCTTTTAACACTTTTAACACTTTGTTACTGGCTAGCTGCGTTTTCTCTTCCATGTGCATTATTCAACAAAAACACTTTGAAAGTATAAAGACACAATCTCAGTCCAGGCTCTCTACCTTCCTGGAAAGCTTTAAAACAAACTGGAAAGGGGCTTGGAGAGAGGTGATAGCTCTCTCGCCATTTGGTGATTTTATTTCTTAGACTTCTCTGTTTGTTGGTGTGAAAATTACATTCAACTTGACTAATTCTTAAATGGTTTCACATTAGTAATGGTCTCCTCAATTTTGTTTCAGTTTTCTATTCAAGTCTGGTATTAAAGGTGTAAGTTCCTTATGGCCTGACTGTGATGATAGCCAGAGACAGGGGAATTTGGAAGCAAACCCAGAGCAGAACAGACATTACATCCATGGCACTAATCAATCAGACAGACTTTTTGTGTAACTTGTATTAGGGATAAGCAGAAAACCTGGGGGAAAGGCAGAGCACGACCAGGAAGGAGGAGAATGGCTGTTAAAGGAAAACCAAGCCCACAGTGGCAGGCTGTAGGACCTTGTCTGACCTTAGAGCCGTAGATGCCAAGGGAATCCATTTGACTCAACAGTCCTTCAGGATTTATAAGAAAGATGGGGACAGTGTTTTTAGCAGGGCCTGTTGGAACAGGACAAAGAGTGATGTGTTTACAGTAAAAGAAGGAGATTTAGACTGGAGAGAAGGAAGAAATGTTTTACACTGAGGGTGGTGAGACCCTGGCCCAGGTTGCCCAGAGAGGTGGTCA
>JANIJG010023430.1:0-89275 GCA_024611175.1 Megaceryle torquata
CTCGCCGGCCGCAGGTGAGCACCACAGGGCCCCGCGGCCGCCGAGGGCCGCGGCCGGGCCGCGCCGTGCCGGGGGTGTGCCCGCCGCGGGCCCCTCAGGCGGTGCCGCCTCGCCTCTGCCGGCCCCGACCCCCGTACCCCCGGCAGCGCCGGCCGGCCCGGGCCTCAAGGGGAGCGAGGCGTAACGGCGGGGGAGGGGGGGTGGCGGGGGGGTGTCTGGCCACGGTGCCGGGGCCGCCGAGGGGCGTGCGGGCGGTCGGCCCGGCGCGGGGTCCCGGCCGCGGCGCTTCGTGGCCTTCCGTCCTAGCGGGGCTGCCGCGCCGCCGGCCCCGGGCCGACACGTGCCCGGGCAGGAGCGGGGAATGAACGGGAATGGCACCAAAACCGCGAGGGCTGGCGGGCACGGGGTGTCGGGCGGCGTTACCGTTTGAGCAAAGTTAAAACTACTATAAAACCACGAACGGTTGTGGTTTGGTGTCATTGCGGAGCTTTTTTTGAGGTGGTGGGGTTTTTTTTTAAATTTGTTTGGGGTTTTTTGTTGTTGTTTTGTTTTTTTTGATGGGTTTGTTTTTCGGGGTTTTTTTTGGTTGCTGTTTTTTTTTTTTTTTCCACATGAAAAGCAGCAGTGCTGCCAAGCACACGTGCCCAGAGCCGTTCCCGTGCGAGTCCCTCCGAGCGCCTCTGCCCCGGAGAGCCCGAGCTCTGCTCGTCGTTGTCCCCTCTCTGTGAGAACTCCCGGGACCGGTGCGGAGAACCCCGGGGTCACGGGGAGCCCCCGGGCGCTGGCTTTCTTTTGGTGGTTTTTTTTTTTTTTTTTTTGAGACCTTCCCCAGAGCTTCTCTCGTGTGGTCTCTCGACCTGCAGCTCCTGGTTCCACTCGTCCCCTCCTGGGAGAGGAGCGGACCTCTTCTGGGGTGCGCTCCTTTGTGTTATCTCAAAAGATAGGAACTCTGAGATAAAACCAGTGCTTTAGGGATTGCCGCGTTGCCTTTCAGAGAGCACATGTTAGAGATGAGCTATGAAATACCTTCCCCCAACACGTTCCCTGCAAAGTGTGATTTATGCTTGTTCAGAATAATGGTGGATTTCTGAGCTCCATCTGTTTGTCTGTCTGTTCGCACCCAGGGAGTGTTTCTGCCAAGGGTGATTGCCGATGGCGTTATTGCAGTCTAAGTATTTTGATAGGAAATATTGTAGCAATAAGAAGTCCAGTGATGCAAGTTCCTGACACATTATGACTGTCTCGTTGTCATGTCTGTGTCTCCCTTAAAAGTTCATTTTTGTGAATCACTGTAAGCAACCGTTTGACTTCTGCGGCGTTTCTACAGTTTTTACATTTTGAGACGTCTCTTGACATCGAGTCAAACTCCTTCCGCTGTTTTTTTTTTCCTGTGGACATACTTTGTGACAGTCATATTCTTTTAAGCAACAACAGAAAAAAAAAGGGGGGTGGGGGCAGGGGGAGGAACAACTTAACTTTTAGATAAGAGTGTTGCTGTCCCTGTTTCCTATGGCTCTGTGCCTTGAAGACCTAAAAATCACGGGGGCTGGGAGGAACTTTTATTATGGTGGAAAAAGAGCATCTTCGGTGGGAAGTGAAATTTGGAGATGGAGTGTTGTGTGACTGCTGTCACCCCAAGGGGATTGTCAGAGCAGAATCAGCCCTTCAGGTCACACCTGTCATGTGTAAAACACTTCTGTTTTGGTTTGGGGTTCCCCTCCCTCTCTCTGGAATCCTCTTTCTTGACAAATAGATGTTTTGGGAGAGAGGATGGACACATAATTTGAGTGCAAGTTTTAATACACCTTTTCAGATTCTTCAGTATCCCTTTTGTTGGGACAAAAGCAGGTGAACATGAGTAACTTGGACTCCAAGCCCACACTGGGAAACAGATTTTTCTGTAGTACTTGCTTTGTATGATCCCACTCAAAGTTTTATGTCAATGTGTAATGCTTAAACATACATTGAAAATACTGAGCCTGTGGCTTTTCTCATTTCTTCTAATAATTGAGGCTGTAATGGAGACAGTAGTGGGAGATTCTGAACTTTATGCTCCAGTGTGCTTTTTGCCCACGTTTGGACCTACCTGTTGGACTCAAGGCCTCTTTCAGTGGCTTTACAGGGTTTTCTGCATAGTGAATGATCTATTAATAGTTGTTTACTCAGAGTAAAATAAGCCATTTTAATTTTTTTTGTTGTTGTTTTGTATGGGGATAGGAGCCAGAAATACCTGTGTGGGTTTTTTTCCTGCTCTACCTCTCCTTTCTTGGCTGTAAAATGGGAATAGTTACCAACAAGTCCACCTCCTGCACACCTTCAGTTTGTAGGTATGCAGAAGAGAAATTAGTGGACGTACTTCAGCATCTTTTCCTCCTTTATATGGTGCCAGATATTTAACCTGGAGGCTGTGAACAATGTATCTACGCCAGACAACAGGGTGGTACAGAGTTGGACTGCAGCAGCCAGTGTGTGGGGCAGGCCATAGAAATCAAATGTATTCATTCTGAATTTAAAGCAAGAAAACTGACCGTGTGTTGCTGGAGGAGCAGAGGTGGTGCTCGAGCAACATTTCAAGGACAAAGTGAAGTGAACTTCATTGTGACCTCTGAGGCTTGTTGGGATACAGTCTTTACAGAAAAGGAATATAAGAGCCCAACCTGGGCTTTATTTTTTGTCATTCTAATTTGCTTTTCTGAGATATTCTTGTTATAGAAGAGGTTTTTTATGGTGATCACCAGCAAATGGGAAAAATAAATATGGAACCTCATATTAGAAGTTGGGCTCATCCTTACCACTGAACGGGCGTATTTTGAATTGCAGCTTCCTCAGTATTACTACAATTCAACACTTGCCCATGGCTGTGCTGCTTTTACATGGTATGAGCACAGAATGGTGAAGGAAGTTCTGAATAGCCATTCTGCCTGTGACACACACTCCTGCTTTTGTCTTGTAAACTCACTTAACAGGTCTGTTTTGCCTTCTATGGGAGTGATGGTGACTAATTCAGTGTACACCTATCCAGGTGCTTGACCCAGTTGTTGGTAGGAAATTATGTGATATATGTCTTTGTATCCAGCATAAATGCACAATGCAGGAAAAACGTTCTTGTAACATTGAAAGCAAACACTGAACACTTGGGCAGTTGAAATATAATTCACGATTGCCTTGATACCACTTGTCTCTGAAGACCCTGAAAATGGGACTTTTGGCAAAATGGCAGCAGAGGAAGCTCACGTGCATCCATGCCATGCTCTGTGGACTGGACAAATGGCCTTTCCCAGTATAAAATCATCTGGAAGTTAAAGGTTGTTGAAAATGGACAATGAATACTGCGTCTTGTTACAGGCAGAGGCCTTGAAAATAGTTTCTTGTGTTACTATGTCCTGTTATCCTCAGCCTTCCCTTTGTAAAGCTTTTAGTACAAGCACGTGTGAGTACTTGGCATGTTCCTTGTGCTTTTTCATCAGTAGATCTCTTAAGTGCCCTAGAAGATAAGTACAGTTATCTGAAAGCTGAGGATAACAGAATTGAGAAGTTTTGGTATGTCTCAGCATCACGCAGAGTCCCTGCATCAGGGGCCTGATGGTTTCCAGGGACTGGTGGTCAGTTGGCTGCAGAGGACGTTGGATGTGATTTGCTGTACTAGATCTCTTAGACTTCTGAATTGCATGTTTCCCTGTAGAGCTATGTCTCTTAAGTTAAAAGGAGAAAAAAACCCCCAGTATGTAAGAGATAGAAGGTGTTCAAACTGGGAGGTAGTGTTGGCCCAAACATTTTTCTTCTTGAAGAAAAAAAACAGAAGCCAAAATATTTGCATGCAAAATCTAGATTTCAAACTGACTTAAAATAAGCAATTTTTTTTCCAGCAGGTTGAAATGGCTGCAAAATTTAGACTGTGTCTAAATTCCATAGAAAATTAAGCTCTATAAAACACTTGGGTAGAAGTTTCTTACAGGTGTGCTGTGTGCTGATTGTTTTTAAAGCCAAATTGGAAGCTGCTGTGTTTAATTGGCTGCAGGGAGGCCGGGGAGACCCCAGGCTCTGTGTGAGTGTGTGACAAAGTGGGCAGTTCTAGAGCTTGTAAGCTACATTTTGTTTAAAAACAGAAAACCACAGGGAGTTATTTTTAATAGTGGTTCGAGTGCAGAAGTCTGTAAAGCTGTCAAAACTTTTTATGGGTAGGTGGGTTTTTTTTCTATCTTGGCTCATTTTTTATATGCATATTGGATTGGATTGAGATTACTTCAAATTCTAACCTGTGCTAAGTACTTCAGCATCTGGGCTTGCTCTAAGTGCTGTTGCTGTGCGTGTGTGAGAAGTCTCTTGGATTGTTTTTTAACATTTTTAATTATTTCAGGAAAAAAGTAATTTTAAAAATGAATGAAACCAGTTTATTTAGCTTCTGGTGTATTTAGTTGTGTGATATCACTTATCATGGCACGATGCAATAAATTGCAGATAATTTTACGGTGTCAATACAATTAAAGAAATTTATATTTCTAAAGTGTTTGCTTCAGCTTGGTTCTACTTTAAGTGTCTGCTATCATAGATTCCAGGCAGTGAACAGCTGTCTGTCGCAGATGGGAGAGGAAAAAAACTTCCCCTTAGCTTCTTACTTCTAAAAAGGTTTCCATATAAAACCAGTAGTAATGTAATACAGCCTTTTAGTCAAATTTGAGTTTCCTGTTACATGTTTAAGTGAACCGGCAGCAGACTCTTATCTATTCGAAACCAAATGGTGTAAGTGGATGAGACTCTTGGAATTTTGTACTCCAAAGCATTCTTGAAACCTCACAAATGCTTGTTTAACAGGCAGAATGCATTATTTATTACAGCTCCAAAAAAAGCCAACCCGACAAACCAACCAGAAAGACTTGCAGGTAGTTTCTGAATTACTTCTTTAGTGTGCTTAAGATAAGGTGGAATTGTCTGTCCAGTTCTTGTACGGTGTTTTACACAACAAACTCGGGTAGGTTGAATACTGGCAAGAAGTATGTAGCAAATCCAGATTTTTAATGGAGTCCAAGTGCAAGAAGTCTGATAAAGAGCAGGTGTGAAAGGCACAATGGGTTTTGCTAGGGTTGAGTGTTTTCTGCTAAGATTTCAAGATGGTACAAATGGTGTTTGTGCACAGAACTGCATGACTTTAGTTTTGGATTGTAAACTGGATATGGTGTTTTATTGTTCCCTGAGCTAGTACGCCATGGCAATTACAAAACTTAGGAAAGTAGTTCTGACATGTCTGATCACAGAATGCAGAAGACAGTAAGATTGTTCTTTTTAAATGAAGAAGTTGCTGCTAGCATAAAGGTTTTTCCCTTATGGTTGTTTCCTTGCTATCTTTTTTTTTTTTTCCCCTCCCCCCTGTGGATTATTAACGGGTATATTACAATCTCTAGGCAATTCTTAAAGTTCTTGTGTTTATTTGCTTTGAGTAACTTAGGTCTCCAGTTTTGGACTTCAGTCTTTGTATGCGCATCACACGGTGAATCAAGGTGCCAGGCCACCCCCTGCCTTTGCACAGGCCTTGGGTGCCAACCCTGACAGATCAACACATTTGCTTTTTAGGACGGCAGGTTTCTTTTGTCATTTTATCAAAGTACTGACTTGGTTTTGGTTATAATTTCAGGCAGTTCTCATTCTGAAGCTGTTGGGATTCCTGTTGGGAGCTGGCAGGTGCAGAGGTCTGTGCACATTTCAGTTCACTGTGTCTTTAAAATGTGGCTGCTGCACCTCTGGACTGATTCATCTCAATATAATGTGTAATAGGCTTTTTTTGGTAATTCAGTGGATGGATTGTTTGTGCAACATCAGTTGGAAATTTTGTTGAAATGTTGTTTTTCCAAGTGTGGAGATGCTGCTGAGGCTGTTCCAGAAACCCCTTTTGGAAACAAGCCATCTGGTGAGGGAGAGGAAGTGGCTCCCCATCTTGCGTTGCTGGTGGCACAGTGACGCGTGGGAGTGCTCCCTGGCACGCTTCAGGCCGTGCCGGTTCGGCGAGCTTAAACCTCTTACAAACCAACCAAAGCGGGGGATGGAGGGTAATAAAGCCGAGTGTGGCAATGCTAGAGAAAAGGGCAGAGATTCCCCTTTGGGGAGGGGGTGGTAATGTCTTGTGCTGCCACAGCTATTTACAAAATGAATGGCTGTCAGCAGCCTGGCTGGTGCGTCCCCAGATATGCATTTCAGCACTGCCAGGAGACAGCTGAGGGACCTTCCTGAGGAGCTCTCAGTGTCTCGTTTCAATGCAGCATCCCACCTTTTGGGCCGAAACATCCTTCAGTATTCGATCTTGGGTGGGATTCCCCAGGGCTGGTTCTGCTGTCCCTTTGGGGAACGCTTTTGCCGTGTTGCTCCTCCATGCGCTATGTCCAGGAGAGTCACAGTCACCTTACCTAGTTCACTTGAAATTCAGGGATCAAAAACCGAACTGATAAGGGTTGTGACCCTGCGCCCAGCCTGCTGACGGAGCAGGTGTTGCTCCACACCCTGGGGAGGATTTGCAAGTCTTTCATTTCGCAGAGCTCAGTGACAGATACTGTTCTCCAGTTACTTTTGTCGTTCAGTCTTCGAGAAGCCCACTTGCTATGAGGTGGGAAATATCCACCAGCCTGTTGAAAACTTGTGGCTTGTGTGAAGCGGAGCTTTAAGTCCATGCTGACAGGAAAAACGGATGCTGGATTGTTGGGATTGTTCACTCTCAGAGCTGGTGTGTTGGGAGGCAGCTCAGCCCGAGCTGGTTTGTCTGTACTGGCTGCTCGGTGGTGCTCGCTTCCAAGGCAGACGCTGTCTCCTGGCTCAAGTGGCACAGGTTAATAGAAATTCCAGTTTTTCTTTCCACAGAGCCAACTGTCCTCTTTTACTTGGGAGAATAACTTTTTTCATAACTTAGTGATTTTAAACTGTGGAATCGGAGATCAAAATCGCTGCAGATGGTGCAATAATTGGGCAATATTGACCTACAGGATGGATTGCAACTTCACAGTACGTTCAGTACAATTCCTTTCAGGAATTTCAGTGTAAGTCTCTGTCCTTAACCTTGTGGACACTTGTCTCTGCCGCCCTGCAAAGGAGTGGGTTTTCTGCGTGTTGGAACAGTTTGCACTAACAGGAGCACTCTGAACGTCAAGGCTATCTTGGAGCGTTTGTGGTGGGTTCTCGTTCTCGGGGCATACACGTCATTACAGTGAGGAGATGGGGAGAAAAGCTGTAGATGTTTCCTCCAGAGCAGGTAGTCGGGGTAGAATAGCTAACCACAAACATGGGCAAAAAAAATTCCCTTCTCCTTTGTTCATGGAAGTTCTACTTTCCTTCTGTTGTGCTGTCATTATTTCCTTAGCTCCTCTGTCAGAACTGTACGAAATTTAAGTCTCAAAAAATGTTAGACTGGAACAAAATAACCCAAACAACCTTGAAAAGGTTTTTAAAAATATATGAATGCATTCCAAAGCAGCAAACGGTGTGTGTCTTTGTGCTACCCTTTAATCAGTCGGGAAACCTAAGTGGTGACTTTCAGCTGTCACTATATTAAGAACCAGTGCTGCCTTTTGTGGCAGGCTGTATATACTGAACTCGGTGCTATGTAGTAAATATTCTTGCTGTGTTTTCATAATCATTCTACTTAGAGTAAGCGCTTCTTGGGTGGGTATTACAAATCTGTTAATCTTTATGGTATTTATAGGGTAATTTTTAACTCTCTTTAGCTCCTTACTTCCTCGCAGGTCAATTACTCAATTTATAACATTATGTCAGTTGTAAGAACTTTACCATCCAAGGGTAAACATTGTTGGGTACGGTTCTTCACCTGTGTTTGCTCCGAGTTCTTTGTATATTAAGGTATGCAATAACTTACGCTGTGAGTTATTTATTGGGATTTCTTTTAGTCTCCCTGGTTTGTACTTTAAAGTGACTATGATGACTGACTTTAGCTTTTGTGTTCATTACTAATGCAGGGCGAGGGAAAACTCACAGCGGTTCTCTCTGAAGAAAAGACTGTTAATCAAGTTGCAGCTACTTAAGTCAAAATTGCTGCAAATAGTGTTTAAATATTTTTGATTGTCTGTTGACGAAACTGATGACCCTAAGTCAAGCATTCCTCAGTGCTGTGAGCACATGGCCCTCCAGAGAAGGGTTTGGCTCTAGAGTAGGGAGGGGTGGCTGACCAGATTTTATGTTCTCACTGTAGTCATCAATGTTAAAGTGGAAATCTGCTCTTGAGTCTATGGGGTTTCAGTTGGCCTATGGAAAAAGAGAAGAAATAAATCTTCTGGCACTGGAGTTTTTCTTTCCCCTCGCTCCTTTTGCTACCGTCAGCACGACCACAACATTGCAACCTGATGGTGGTGATCCTTGTGTAGCAAAGGGGCACATCCTCTTTCTGTAGCATTTTACCTGCTGAGAACAAGTTTGGGGCTGTAGGGTGGGAGAAGGGTATGTGTAGTTAGAAAAACTGCTAGTGACTTGGAAACCTTGGGTTCAGGGATCATCCATCATTGCTTGTGTGACCACTAGCTCTTGGAGACAGTAGAATGGCTGGAGGCTTTCTGGAAAGCCAGAGATGCTAAATAGGCTAGTGCTGAAGTCTTCATTTTGACCTGTGAATGCTGAAGAGCAATCTACCACCTCTTCTTCTCTTAAGCTCTTCTCTTGTATATTTTCAAGCTGAAGTTTCTCCTCCAAAAGCAGGTTTTGGCATCTGTGGTAGCTTTTTGAGGATGTAGTAAGTCCTCAAAGGAGCCCATGTTCTAGCTGCACTTTTCTTTCCTTCCAGAGGTAAAGCATGATTCATTCTCATGGACAAACAGACCTCATAGCAGTTTTGGTGTGATGTACTGTAGATTGTTGCTTTCACTGAAGTGTGTATTGTTTTCAAAGTGTCAGCCTGTTTTTTGGTTGTTTTTTGGTGTTTTTTGGAGTTGGTTGTTTTGTAAGCACATCACATTATGGTGTTCCTGGGTTTGTTTTTTGGGTTGGTTTGTTCTGGTGTGGTGGTTTTTGTTTTTTGTGTTTGGTGTTTTTTTTCATAATCTCTCAATATTCTATTTACTTATGGATTAGAAAATGTCTAAGGGGCCATGAAGGAAACAAGGACTGTATTTTCAGAATAGGAAGGTCAAATGTTGATTGCCTCAGCATTGTTCATTCTGTCAATAACAAGGCAATGAAACCCACTATTTCTGCACTCAGCCATCCTCTCCTAGTCACATTACTCACATCTAGGCACACCTTTTGGAGTATTGGGCTTTACATTTCCAAAGAGGCAGCTGTGTGGGGGAGCTTTGTGCTGGTGTCTTCTGTCCTGCACAGCATGGCCGTGGCACAGTTTTGTCAGCTTTATTTCAGAGTTCCTGGGGCTGGCAGGAGAAGCTGGTAGTATAGTTCCTCTGGACAGTGTGTGAGTAGTAGGCAGATAGAAAAACCTAAGTGAAATTGAAGCCTGGGTTGGCAGGACGTGAGTGGTGTGTGTGCTTTTAAAGAACCTGTTTGAATGTTGTGCTCCAAAGGAGTTAAGTTTGAAATGTATCATTCATCATGAGTCTTATCAGACCGCTGAAGTTGCATCTTACCTTTCTATTGTTCATCTGAAATTGGGGACAGTTGTAGTGCTTGCTCATTTATTTTGGTGACATAGATGGCACTAATGAGTTTGATAAAAGCAGCTAGATCATGTGGGCAATATAGTTAACTTTTGGAGGCTGTCTGTAATTTGTTACACTGGACTGTGTTTAAATGTGTATCTTCCCTTAAGTCATCAGGCAGCAGCAATAACTGGGGTAGCTTTTGTTCATTCATCCAGTATGGGGCAGTAATTTCCTTCTTGTCTCAGTTGCCATTGTCCACAGTTTTTCCTTCATGCTGTTACCACAGCATGAAATGGTGCTTGCAAGCGTGGGGCTGTATATTTTGCCGAGAGTCTGTGGCAGTTCTGTTCTTCCCCAGACTATCATTTCAGTGGTAGGCTTTGGGCTTGGTTTAGACTGTAAACTCTTCAGGGAGTGAGTCACCATGCTGGGGAGTTGGGCTCGCAAGCTGCTGTGCTGAAGCAGCTCTCTCCTTGCACGTCCCAAGTTTTAAGGGTTGGGTTAGAGCTCTAACATTGGCTGGTGTAGTTCTGCCTCCCCACACTGAGGATTCATGTTTCTGGGACTTTGGATTCGCCTCTCTGTTGCTTTGGTTTGACCTGGAACAGTCTATGTCTGTCAGTCAACTAGTAGATGTCGCAAATTCATGAATAAGTATTTTTTTATTAATTTAAATGTTTTTGTCTTTCTTCTATGTGTTCCCCTCTTCCACACATTTACTCCAAGTTGCTACACAGCTCTTGGTTGTAGTGTGGGAACTCTGTCCACTAACAGGAATGTGTGCTACTGGAATGGCTTTGTTTTTATGGAAACCTTGCCCACGCACTTCTTTAGCTTTCCAAATATCCGTAAAACCCTGCAGGGTCCTGCTGACATCACTGTGGTGATCCATGTTTATTTTGCCATACCATCAGTGGGTTAGAGCCGAGTATGGAGTCAGGACAGGCGTGGTCTGACCAAATCTTTGACTCCAGTCAGGACAGGACACTTAATACAGCAATTCATGTTATTTCCAAATAAATTGCTACATCACTATTCATTTATATTTTTGTACTAGCTCTTTAAGCTGGTTTGTTTTGCATGAGGTCAGTTTGTTCCTTTTCTGTCACTGCTCTGGCATTGTTGTGTCACTTGCTGCTTCGCTGGTTGGGGATAGCTGTGCATGGAGCTTGCTGGACCTGAACGATGATGTCCGCTGATGACTAGTAGTGTGATATTCCTCGGTATTATAAGGTGCCAAAGTAATTTGCATTGATATTACTAAACCCTACTGTAGCTTATTTTGAAATACTGTAAATATTTGTGTCTTTTCTGAAACAAACCTTTGTGTTTGTGCAAGTATCTGATGGTAAACAGTTGTCTGAATGCTGATGAATGGTAGATATTTTCAGCTCTGTTTTGCATAATTACTCTTAAAAACTGGTAATTTGAGCTGGTTGGAAAATTACATTTTACTTAGTTCACGGATTGCTGAAAGCTAAATTGCATTCTGCGCCTCAGCTGGACTTTTTTGTTTTTCTTACTTTTAATTGCATTAGCACGTTAACCCCAAGTACTTCTGCTCATGGCTGTGGCTGAGAGGTGTCTGGTGGTAGATAGAACAGATGCTGCGCTTTGAAAACAGAATGTAAAGGCCTTTGCAGACGTCTGTTAATTCTTTGGTTTCATGCTCTCTGACACAAGTGGGTTTTTATTATCTGAAGGACTGTGCAAAAACAACTGTGAGGTGGACCAGGGTTTTAGGAGGAAGGAAAGGCCAGGGCAGGGCAATTCTCCACTCTGCCCATTCCTTGTATTTGTACAGTGATAAACTGCTCAGCCTCTGAGCAATATGTTGCAGTAGAGCTGGGAATATCTGAAAGGCACCTTGTGGTATGTAGCAGAGGATTTTCTTTTTCAGACAAGAAACTGGAAGTGTAACTATGGAGCTGTTGTCTGGGTAAGTGAAGTGTCACTTTTCTAGCTCCCTCAAAAAAGGTGAATTTCTGCTCTTAACAGCATAGTATTAATCTGCAGTCAGTGCTGTGTCTTGGCAGTCAACGCAGCTTGGGAAAGAAATGCAAAGTGGGCAGGAGAGAAGATCTTTGTTTGCGTGAGTAAGCTTGTGGTTTTTCATAATCTCATCCTACTGAGTTTATGCTTCAACATCGAAGCTTATTAGAATAAGAGAAAATTGTTACACAGAGGGCAGAATATAGTGTGAAATGTGATTTGTCTCTTGCACAGAGCTTGCACATTTAGTTATAATTTTCTTGAAAGGTTAATTCCCAGATTCTTTTCAGAACATTCTGTGCAGGCCTTTCTGTAGGGGAAAAAAAAATAAAATTGGACCCAATTTAAATAGACAAGTCTTGTGAATCCTGAAAGAATTTGGGCATTTAGCCCAGGAAAGGGAGAGTTCTTTGCAAGAACTTCATTAACCCTGTCTGTCATCAAAATAAGTAATAAATGTAGCTATGCAGGCTTTAAAAAGAGCAGGTCTTTTTTGTTTTACCCTGTAGCCTCAATCAGCAAGGCACTGGTGAATGAATCTTGTTCTTTAAGGAAAACTGTGTTTGTGTGGGAAAGGAGATGGAGCTGTGTTATGTACAGTGATATGGATACGAACTAAAGAGCTATGCTGATTTGTGGGAACACTGGTGCCGTTAGTTCCAGGTACCCAGGAATGTGTAGGGAAATGGACTTCTCTTATTTTAGGTACGACACCTTAGGGCAATGTGGATGAAACAGTCTTATTTAGCATATTGTGAGGCAGAAAAAATACAAATGTATTTTTAACATAGCTAACATGGTGAGTAGAAAAATATTAAATCTTTTCACTCTGGGAAGAGTTCCTGCTTCTGTTTGGCTGTTGCTTGCAAGATCCAGATGCTGTGACGGCTCTTCCTGCAGTGCTCACATCTGGCTGCTTGGAAGTTTTGCACAGGGTTTTATGAGGTGGCTTTGAAGTTGCCTTTGGATTTGAATCATATGAATCTTTAGATTGGCTGGGCTGCATAATTCTCAGCATCATTTCCTCTTGCTTCTGATTATGAGAAATGTAAATACTTCAAGCTGTTGTTCTGATGTTTTGAAGTTGGGTGAGCTGTATCTATGTATATCTTCCTCCGTTCCCTTGCCCAGTGTTTGAGACAGACGTGTTGGCTGGTAAAGACCCAAATGAATGGCTCTAGAGAAACTGTGTGAACAGAGCAGTTACAGCAGGTTTCATGGATTTTTGAGCTCATCTGACATGGGCTCTCTCTTTTTACTTTGGTCTGGCTAAGCTTTCATAAACATTAGGGAAATTACAGCAATATTCCAGATGTGTCTTTGTGAGGTTTGCTTAATATTTGTCAAGTGCTTGGAAGTTTGCTAATTAAAAGGTGTTTATCAGTGTTAAGTGGTGGGGTTTCTAATCAGGTGTATATATCTATCTGTAGAAAACATGGTTAGGATTTAAGGTCTTATGTCTGTAAAGCTTTCCGAGAACATACCAGGCTGAACAGTTCCCCCATCTGGGTTTTGGGGCTGTAGCAGCTGAGCTTACTTAAAATTATTTTTGTACTTTGGATGTTACTTCTCTTTTTGTCATACTGGCTTAAGATGATCTGTTTGCTTGTGCTCTTGTTTGGGATGGTGAGTTGCTAAAGGTGTCTCGACAGGAACAAGCTGTGGAAGTCCTTTGGATTCTTAGTTGTGCGTGGTAAAAACTTTATTATTATTGGCTTAAATCAAATGTTTTTGCCATAGGTTGTGAACAATCAGCCTTTTATACTACTGTGGTTTTGGCCCTTCATTCTTAAGGGGGTTTTCAGATGTTGATTGAGAGTGGAAACTGTTTGTATTTCACATGTAGATTGTCAACTCACTGACAGTACAGTAAGTTTGCTTACTTATGTGCAAATAGCTGATTGTTCCCTTGCTGTGGAAGGGAGAGCGTAGGGCCAGCACCGTAATGAAGGTGACATTACTGGTACAGGCAGCGTGCGTTTCAGAGCTGTATGTGTTGTTACTTATTCCAGTTATGATTTAATAATAGGAAAATGTCTGGCAGTTTCTCTGAACGTATACGTTGTGAATATAGTTCCAGCCTAGATTTAATTTTTCCTTCATCAGAAATGAATGAATTCTGAGAAGGATAACAAAAATGTTCTTAAATAATTTGACTTCAGGCTTGAAAACTTTATGGCGTTATAAGTTAAAAAGTGAGCATGTTGTTGCATGCTTAGTAAGCAATACAGTGAAATTCCAGGTAGATTTAGTATGTGTTTATTTTTAACACGTTTCGTTAGCACCAGTAGTGGCCTGAGTCGCCTGTATCTAAAGTTTCAAAGGTTGTAAAATTGAATATGGTGAGTACTTTTGGAAGGCTCAAAATTGTGCCTAGAAGAATATAACTTAAGATATGTTAGCTTTACTTTATCTGAAACATAACTAGTTGGGGAAAAAAGCAACCTGCTGTTGCTGTGTTTACAGTATTACCTCTCTTTAAAGGAACTGTTGTCTCTTTAAATGCCACTGACTGGTATCCATCCTCAATTTTGGACGTGGCTATGGATTTGATATTTATCTACATCTTAAACATTGTACATAAATATTTACATGTGGTGTTGCAGTAGGAAATTCCGTACATTGCAATAAGGGGAAGAAATAGTCCAGTTAGGCTCATGAAAAGGAACATTTATCTTATCACATTGATTCCTTAGTCATAACTATAAATCACCAAGTACTCTTGGCACTGGTCCTAGGACTTGATGGTAGGAACCATGTGAAGCCAGCCTTCGTAATGGATGGATTGAGCTTCAGAGCATCTGAAGTGTATTCAGAAAACTTTACAGTTACATCTGGATTTGGAACCAAGTTCTAGGGAGCTGATATGAGAAAATGATAATAAATAAATAAAAAAAAAAATCCAAAACCCCAACACAATCCCCCCCCCAACAAAACTACAAAAAACCCAACAGCAACAAAAAACCCCCACAAACTGCCCCCTTTTTAAGACAAAAGTAGACGTAAGCTAACTGCCTTCCTGGTTGGAACTGGGGAAAGTAATGGGCCTGCAGAACATTCTATCAAAGGTATTGTATAAACTCGGGTAGCATCTTCATGCAGGTAGTATAGCCAGGGAGGGGAGAACACTGTGTCGGACCTTCCTATGTTCAGGTAATTTTACTAGATTTGTCCCCAGACTAAAATACAAAGTAGTATTTATGATTCTATGGTCCTGCTCTGGCAGGGGGGTTGGATTCGATGATCTCCAAGGTCCCTTCCAACCCCTGACACCCTGCGATACTGTGATTTGAAATTATAATCTTGCTTGCTTAAAATAGGAATGTGGACCTGGGCTGGATGTACAAAGTGATGTGAAAGAGAATGGGAAGTTTGACACAGATACTTGATTATTGGCAGGAAGCATTTGTTTTATTTACATCTACAGTGAGATGGCTCTGAATAGCTTTAAATAGTTGACTGAACGTCATTTTGCTTCTAGGTATGGAACAGTGAGTTACAGTGTCTGTCACAGCATTTGTTTAATGAATATCAGCTGTTGACATAGTATGAAAAACCTCTAGGGCTTTTCAACCATTTTACTAAAACATTCTCAGTTAGTGGACTTTCTGGTCTTTGAGCAGCCAGCACTTGGTTACTGGCTGTTGAAAATGCTAGTTTGCACAAAGTCTTAACGCAAAGCCATCTGCGCCTGCTGTCAGGGTAGTTCCAGTGCTCCTAAATGGGAAGGTGTGATTAAAACACCTCAGTGGTCAATTTGTTACAAACATGCTCAGCCTCTTTAGGGCTTTATAAATTGCAGGTACAGTTTTCACTGAGGGCTGGGACTTGGTTTCTGTGTTTTGGGCAGCAGCTACTTGTAAAATTTTGAATATATAAATGCGTAAATATATTTTTTGTATGTAAAACTGAAAGTTTTCAAAAATATGCATCTGTTAAATGAAGTTCAACTAAAGGTTGAGTTAAAAAACACAGTAGGGGTCCTTAGGACTTAAAAATACTGATAAAGAAAATTTTCTTTGAAACACTATTGTCTTTAACTTTTAGTGATGGATCCAGAGCCAACCCTTTAAATCTTCCCTGTTATTAAAGGCTGGGGAAGTTGATTTCTGCCTGTTTGCATTTGTGTTTTAGAGCTTGTGTTAACGAGGATGAGTTATATTAGATAATACATTAGCACTTTGGTCATAGATGGCATTGCCAACTTAACAAAGTTGTGCGACCGAGCGATCTTAAGATACTGTTTTTAAGAGTCTGTTCACACTTCCATGTATTTTATGCTTTCTCAGGCTTTGCAGGTGTACGTAACTCATGCTCTGCTACATTTTTGTGTGTATATAGATTTGGTTTCATCTTAATGCAAAGGCCAAAATTTTGAAACTATTTGCTGGCGATATGTCTGCACTGTATTTAGCAGTTCTTGCTTGAATTCCCTCGGTGGAGTGTGGAGCTGTTGCTTAGACAAGCCAAGCCACGCAGTCCTTCTGCAGGGCTGGTGGGTTGCTGCGGCTCCGGCCAGCTGGATGTGCTGTGGGCAGCTCTTCCCTAACCACTTTTTTATTGCATTGTATTCTTCAATGCTGCTCTTGCAGGATTATCTCCTGTCTCGTACATTTCACTGGCATTCCTCATGTTGTTTCCTTTAACATTCATATTCATATTTTTTTTTCAGTGTTGGCAGGTGTGTATTTCACATTAACATGAGGGGTTTTTTGGATGTTAGACTGCTATTTGCTTATGGTAATTTCCAGTCATCATAAGGTGACTGTTGAGAGAGATGAGCAGAGAGGAGAAAATTGTCAGGCATTTACAGTAAATACTCTCTGCTTTTGGAAACACTGTCAGAAGTTTAATTGTTAGGTTCAAGTAAGTTTGTCATGTGCCAGACAGAATCAGTCTGCTGTAATCAACGGGTTACGCACTTCACCAGCAAAAAGGGAGAGTGAGAAACCAAGGGATGCTCAGGATTTCCTGTCACCTTGCACTGCAGAAGGAACGGGGTAGGCTTTTTAACCTAGCCTGTAATTAGGTTTTGCATGGAAGCATATATTACTGTGCTTGCTTTGCCAGAGCTCTTCAGTATGATGGATGAGATTTAAAGGTTGATCTGACTAAATTGCAATGAGAATACTAACGACAAAGATATTTCTGTTGTGAACTATTCCTACCAGACATCATAGCTGTGACACAAATGGTGTAAGATAATGGACAATAAAAGTCACTGGAAAATAATACTCTCCTAGGATTGGGCTGCCTTCCCTGCAGCACATACCCTGAACCGTAGCGATAATGTAATCACAAGCCAAGATCATCATTTAAATATATAGGTAATCTCATATAGTATCCTGACAGATTTATTTTATGAGCAAGAAAAAGGAAGAATATTATTGGACAGCAGAGAGGAAGAAAGCGTTACTGATGTGGTTGTGTTTATTTTGTAAAACAGTTTGCATTGCTCCAGTCTTCGGGGAGTCTGCAGTGAACAGTACGTTGATGTCTCAGGGGAGGTGGGAGAGCCTGAGCAGCCCCTCCACTGCAGGTATCGACAGCTGCCCTGGGAGCCAGCTTTATGTGCACAGCAGGTTTTATCAACCCTTAATCTCAATTCTTCGTATACATTAAAAGATGGAAATTTGTGCAGTAATTTAAGTAACACGCTTGACTGCATTTAAACAACTCCTGGATTGCTGGAACTTCCCGAGACTTGCCTTTTTGTTTTGTTTTACATGAGGTACCTGAACACGGCTGCTTGCCTCCCCCTCACAAGTCCCCTTGTAGCAAGAAGATATGAGAGGGATATAGGAACTGAGTGGAAAAGCATATGCACAGATACAGATATACAGATATCTATCTCCGTGGTATTCGGGGGCGTTGGAGCAGGTCAGAGGTACAAAAAGCCCCGTAATGTTTCCAGGAAGGTCACAGCTGCTGCCACTTCACAGCCAGGAACACTGAGACTCCTTGAGACAGAGTGGTGTTGCTTTTACAGTAGGAAGTGGTGCAAAATTGGAAAACCTCGTAGTTTATTCTGCAGAATACTTCTTGTGGCAGTACTGGGGAAAGCTGGAGTTGCTGCGACTTGTTCTGCATTTGCAAAGCTGTTCACTGTGAAGTCCCCAGTAAGTGCTGCAGGAAGGGTTGCTGTGTGCAGGGCCACCCCTTGCTGTGTCTGCACACGGAGGATGGGTTCTGGAGCACTGGGTTTGCTGGCTCCCCCAGCGTGGTGGGCAGCAGCAGAGCTGAATGCTGGGCATGAGGAGCAGCTGGTCTGTCTTGTGGGAAGGTGAAGAGTGGTGGTACAGAAAATGGTTGTAACGCTGAGCACTCAAACTGCTGCTTTGCTGTCTGCTTTAGAGGTGCATGGTTCTGTCATGTTTGATTATACATCTGGGAGCAAATAATTTAGCCTGTAGCTGGGTTTGAGGCATCCAGAGACACATGGTGATACCTGATTAGGCTGGGCCCAGCTGTTTCACCAAGCGGGTTTAGAGACAAGCTGCACCCGGGGCAGGAGGGTGTGGGACACCAAACGCCAAGATGCCCGTGAGGTTCTGATCCTTAATGAGTGTCTCATAACTAATGATCTTGACCTTTACTGCCAAGTGCCCTGGGCTGTTCTGCTCTGAGAGTCCCACCTGTCAGGTACCTGCAGGGTACCCCAGCAATTGATGGTGGCATGTGTTTTGTTTTGCTTTCTCCTGATTCAGGCGTGGGGCATAAGGACAGTTAGGTACCCAAAGAGGAACTGCATCTTGGAACATGGTAGGAGAGCTGACTGCATGCGAGGGTTTTTATTTTCCCTTGCTTTGTCAAAACCCCAGGTTACCTGTGAACGCTGTCACTGCATGTGGTAATAACTGTGCTGTGGAAGGGTGACAGTGAGTGGCAGGATGCTTGAAGACTTTGAGGCCAGTCACATCACTGAGTGGATGGGGGCTTTTCTTCTTCAGGTGTTTTGGCATAGCTGGACGTGGTTTGTGTTTCTCCCTTTTGCATTATTCCCTTCAGAGGTGGAGGGCACATGGTGACAAACATACTTCAAGTTGTAGTTTGCGAGAATAAGCTGCTGATCTCAAGTGGGCTTTGGTCTTATTCCCCACTATGTTAAATTTATTCCGAACTCTCGGAGAGTAACTGGATTGCCTGAAAAACTACTGAGATACAAACCCAAACACAATGAGGTGCAAGGTCTTGGTACCTTGGGTATGTTCTGTGCACTGTTTGCAGAGTTCCTCTTAAGATCTGTTGGGAGAAGTGAAGCAGCTCTACATGGAGTTCGGTTATATTTTCTCAAATAGTTATTTATTTTAAGTTAACCTCTGATTTAATTGGAAATCTTTTGCTTCCTTCCACTGTTTTTGGAAGCTGTTTTTCCCGGTGGATCAGGTACAGGCAAACAATCCCACACCAGTCGGATATATGGGAGCTGCCATTTTCTGTGTGTGTTTTTGTGCTGTCAGGATGTCTGTCTCATGTTAGAAAGTTAAAAGCTTTACCACGACAACATATGTTTCACTTTATACTATGCAGCTAAATAGTGATATTTTAATAATTGGAAATATCAGTGGAGCCTGTATTCATGAGAGTCCCTCTGATCTTGGTACGATAAATGTACTTTTGTGGCTGGTGCAGAGGGAAGTAAAGTGGTGTAAAACCGAAATGGCACATATGCAAGGTAGCTGATTTTGCTAATACTGAATGGTCATAAACTCCAGGATTTGAAAGTAACCTGAACTGCTGACGCTTCTGGTGTTGTAAAAGTTATTACACTGGTTGGCAGGCAAGCCAAGTAATTTAGTGTTTGTCTGGCTGATTAAAATTGACCCCAAATACTACATCAATTGTGATACATCCCTAGCACAACTTGGCTGGAATGGTTCTGGAGGTAATGCTGCATTAGTAGAGCTTTGGTGATGTCTTCCTCCCTGTGCTTCATTTACCACTAGGCACAAACGTGGTTATCATGGTTACCTCTGAAGAGGTAAAGGCTTCAGTTTTGATTAGAGTGGAAATCTGTGTTCAAAAGCTGGAAGATGCTGCAGGAGATTGTATGAACTGTAGACAGGCCTTCCTTTCATGTATGTGGAATTCTGAGGAATATGTGTTACTGGGAATGTAAGTGTATGAGATATTTGTAAGCTAGAGCACAGGAGTGCTCTACCTCAACATGAGGAGGAGCTTCTTTACTGTAAGGGTCACAGAGCACTGGAACAGGCTCCCCAGAGAGGTTGTGGATTTTACTCTGGAGATTTTCAAGACCCCCCTGGATGTGTTCTTTTGTGACCTGTGCTGGATTATATGGCCCTGCTCTGGCAGGGGGCTTGGACTCGAGGATCTCCAGGGTCCCTTCCAACCCTTGACATCCTGTGATATTTGAGTATTCATAGTAATTCCAGAAAGCTGTTATTTTGTTCTTGTAATGCCTTTCACAGCTGATGATCCTGTTCTTTTATCCACTTTCTGGAAAGATATGTGATGCTTCATGCAATTTAAAAATATTTTAATTTGCTGTCATGGTTATGATCCAGACTGAAAGTGTTTGACACTGCAAAGCTTTGTAAGAAATCTGGAAGCAGGAATAAAAAAGTCACTCGAGAAGTAAAAGTGCAGAACTAGAACAACGTTAAGTAAAAACGTGACAATGTTGGGAGAACTTACTCCAGGGCCTCTTGTCTTATTTCCTATTATTGTCTTTGCCTCTTTAAACAGATAAAAAAAATCTTCAGTTATTTGTCTGCAGCTGCTCTCCCCCCCCCCCCCCAATTTAATAATAAGGAAATGAGACTTGTCTGGAGTGTTATTGTCACAGCTTGGTTTTGTGTTGAGTAGCTCTTCTTTTCCCTTCCCTGTTTGTTTTCTTTGATGCTGTATTGCGTCAGTTATACAGTTGCTGCTAAGAAGTGACATGTCAAGTGAGTTTTGTTGATTTTGGTCCAGTTGTTAGTAGAGTTACATCATAAAACACGTCAGCATAGTGGATTTATTTTCTCCTGCTTCTCATGCAGGTCAAAGACCAAATTAGATGGAGGGACATAACTTTGGTTTAGACATGGTGCTGCTTGTTCTAGATGTTGGTGAATTGAGTGTTGCATTCAAGATCGCTACTTGAAAACATGATTAAAGGAAAATTCATTACCTATTAATGTCGCTGTCAATTAATGAGGCATTACATGCTTCCATCAGTTAATGAGGCATTGCATGCTTAACTGAGCTGAAGCGTTACGTAGTTCAGCCTTGTGGTTAACACTCGTGTGATGCTCTATGTAGGGACAGCTGCTCTTAGAGTGAGATTCTTCCATACGAACCCTACAGCTTGAGTGAGGTGGGAGATTGGGACATTCAGGTAACTTGGAGAAGATCCTGCCTTTTCAAAGGATGGAGGATCAGGCTCGAGGTGTGCTACATCTCATTCAAATGCATATGCTTAATTGCAAGGAAGAGTTTCATCGTAACACTTGGATTCTGTGGGTAACTTAATGAACAGATCGCGTAGCCTGAATGGAGTGATGGAGGTTAAAGAGATTTAAACATTTCTTATGTGTTTATGGTTTCCCTCAGTAGTCTAAGAGAACTCCTTGCCAACCTGTTGCAGATAATACCCAAACTAACTTCAGGATTAGTAAAACGAGGCTCAGAATGCAGTTGCTTCCTCAGGAGAGGACAAGTATCTGGAGTGGAAGTCACTGCTTGTAAGCAGTTTTATTGGACACTGTCATGTTCTTTACTCAATATTTTTTTTTTAAATATAATTGCAATATTGTCTCTGTAGTTAGACTTTTTAAAAGAAAAGAATCTCAAAAACCCTATAGAATTGTGTAGAATTAGAATTCTGTGCGGTCTCTCTACCCTTTTTGACATAATAAAGTGCCTTTGTGTTGTTGGCTGCTATTTGAAGACCCTCTGTGAAGCCCCTTCCTGGGGATCCCCCTTCCTACCTATCGCATGTGCTTGCCCAAAGCCCAGAATAGCCGAGCTGACAGCTTCGGGCAGGACACGCTGTCCCGTCGGTGTCAGCGGGCTGGGAGCTGGTGTCATGTGAGCTCTGCCGGATCTCTTTTCAAAGTTCTTACTTCTTCCTTTGCTTCCAGCTGTAGTGCTTTAAACAAACAGTGACCAAACCCAAATACTCCGCCTAATCCATTCCCATACAGCTCGTGGCAGCTAGGCTGTTCTGGGCTGGGCTGGCCTTCCCATGTCTAATCCCTCGCGGTGAGTAACTGCACCTTGAGTTTCCTTACGGCAACTGGAGCGCCGCGGTTCTCTTTGGAATGTTGCGGATTTGTGTGTGACCAGATGACTCAGGTTCTCGTATTCCAAAATAACTCCCCTTTCTCTTTTTGAGCCTTAGTCCTTTCCAAAGGCAGGACGCAGTACATAGGATGTTTGATCAGTGTTAGACTACAGGTATTTCACATGACGCTGCCTGGACGCGCCTTTTATTTCAAGGCTGTAAATGTGAAATTTCTGAATTCCCCTGGAGAGAAGTGGCAAGAACCGAGGCTGTCAGTAGCCTGCAGTCCCTGGCAGTGTTTTCTGTGTGCTTGCAGACTTACCAGAGAAGGAATGTGCATTATGTTCTCCCTTCAAGTAAACAGCCTTTCTTCAAAGCACGAATAATAAAATAATTAAGTAGTCCTGGTAGAGTAGGCATTTCATAGGACAGTTTGATGTTGATACTGAGAAAGATGTTTTTATTTTTTATGTATTCACCTGGTTACTAATAAACCTACAGGTGCCTGATACTGGAGGAATCTTAAAATCAAACCTATTCATACCAATAGTGATTATCCTTCTCCCGCCAGTTTCATAGCACTGACTTTGAAAAGCTGTTTATCGAGAGCAGCCCACGTGTTCGCCTCTTTGTATGCGGCAGGTACCGCAGCTCTCTCAACTCTTCTAGTGAGTGTTTGCTAGAGTGAAAGTTCATTTGCTTAAGAAACAAGAAGAGCCTTTTCTCTGCTTTCTCCCCCATACTGTGTGCACGTGTTACAGTAGCTGCTGGTGGGAAAGATCTGCCGGAGCTAAAGGCTGATTTCACAGACAACTGTTAAAAGGACCGAGCACAACTTGCTACAGAAATTCTTCTGCATCATATTTTCTCCCCCACTCCCCCAAATATCTAAAATACCTTTGTATTTTAAATTAAGAGTTAGTCATTGCCCAAGTGCCAGGCATGCACTATTAATACACTAATGAGGTCAGGTTGTGCTCTTTCACTGAGTGAATACTTGCCAAAGCTCCTGAAACAAGTTTCTGCAAATGCCCGTGTTGGCCACTAAATCTTCCCTTGTCACCGTCCGACTTCCCAGTCGCTGCTCAGGACAGCAGCAGGCAACTCTAAATGACATATCACATAGAGTATGTTTGGATAATGAATAACGGGCTATGAATAACGTTATTAAATAAACCCCCAAAGCCTGCCTGCAGCCCTCTGTGGGGAAAGGATGATGGCGTGGTTATTGTGCCTGTTCTGTGTAAGTATTTTGAGGACTGGCTTTGCTTGGGGCAGGAGCCTGACCCCAAAACTGCCGTGGAGCAAGGAGTGCTGTGATCCATTCTGTGTCCCCTGAATAGCTGATAAAGTTACCAGGATTTGGCCCAGTGTCAGGCTGAGGCATGGCAATACCAGTAGTTCAAGTATGGGTTTTATTTCCTAGAAGGGCTAGAAAACATGTATTACTGTTTACACCACTTACAGTAGGCTCTGTACCTGATAGCTGTTGCTAGATTCTCTTCTCCAACGCCACATCCTTTTAATTTCTCTGATTATTGTAGGAAATTCTGGTGGATGACTGTGTTTAGTAATTGCTGTGGATAAAACTGGGACCAACTCATGAATTTTTCCCTTGTTTGTTTGTTCCTAGGACTTAGGCTGTGATCTTGTTGAATCTAATACGGTTTCTACCTATTGCTTCCTGTGGCTTACCAACCTGCAGGAAAACTTTTAATTTGGGGGTGGATGAGCAAGAATGTGAATGAAGCTGTGCTTTTAGGATGTCTTTGGCCAAAGAAAGCTACAACTGTCTGGTGGGACTTGTCATTTTTGTTTTACAGATGGAAACATGCTGTCCACCAAGAGTCTGATACTGTTGGGGATCATCTAGTTTCCATAGCTCGAGGAGCAGTAGTTGCTGTTACAGTTGACAAAAAGCACTGTCTTTTGTGGTTAACATTCTACTGGCCAAATAAACCCATTTTCTGCTGTTTTGCTTATTATGAAGCGATACCAGTAGTATTTCCCATCCTGGTATTTTTGTTCTGTAATCTCGGGAGCGCGAGGGAAGCCTCGACCTGTTGCCATGTCCTTTCAGCTTGTGGGCGGCAGCGGGTGCGTGTCAGTCTGCCAGGGACCGGCCGAGCTTCTGCTCCTGCAGCGGGGGGGCTGCTTTGAGAACTGTAAGAGTTGGTCTGAGGGAAGAAGGGGGAGGAATCAGTTCCTGCTGTCTTGCTGTAGGGCCACGCGTGGGCACGCCCCTGGAGTGAGTTTCAGCGCTGGGTGGACAGTGATGAGACTCCTCTCTCTCTTTCTTTGCACTCCGGCAGAACTGTGAGGCCGAGTTTGGTATGATACCATGGAAGGGCAGCACAACCACCCACATCATCTAGGGGACCAGAACAACCCACTTTGCAAGCTGCAGGGGCAGGAATACCAGCATGATCCTCAGGTAAGTGCCTGTCTCTCTAATCTTTCTCCTTCAGTGTTTTCTTCCCTCCCTTTTATAAAGGTCTGTAGATTTCTAAGCATTTAGAGTTGTTGGGTTGTTTTCTTCCCTCTTTTGTTTATATTGCAGTTGTAGCAGTTTTAGGGTATATCTAGTTTGAGATTCTGACAGTCAGCCAGAGCTTCCTGAATCCATTTTTTGATGATGATAAAAGGAAATAGCTTGAATTTTGCTTAAAGCAAGTATTTTAAAATCATCTTATAAAAAAAACTGTGTTGTCTTTCTCTTATCTTTTGATTCTTTGAAGAAAAGGCCAAATAAAAGCAGATGATTGTGTAAGTGAAAAAATGTATTTTATCCACTTTTATAGTTTAATAATAAACGCTGAAGAGGTAATTACCCAGCACAAGAAGTAGTTCATCCTGCTTGGAGCTCTCCAAGTTCATTTCCTGTGAGCCTCGGGGATCTCTCCACACTGTATTTTGTCTCTACTGTTACCAACTCCCACTATAGCAGCTCCATCTCTCCCTGTCCCCTGCCTTTCTGCAGAAGTGGCCTGAAACAAGGGCTAGACCAGCGTTCAAAGTAACCTCCATACCTTCGTGAAACTTGTATTTGTGACTCGTGGCTGCTTGCCTTTTTCAGACTGTGATTGCTTACTAGAAGATTAAGTTTTACCTCTATATATTTTACAGAGCAAACAAAAAGCATGGTGGAAAAGCTGTCAGAAAGACAACTATTGCAACTGTGGTGTAATGTTAGCCTGGGGAGGGGCTGTGGGTGGTAACTTGTCATTCCAAACTCCCCGTCCTGTGGTGATCCAGGGCCCTTGGACAAGAAATGCTTGTTAGGAAAGAGAGTTACCAAAACCCAGGGCAGGATTTGCAAAGCAGTAAGTTGCTTACACCCAGAGTGCTGTGATGAATGTATCTTATGCAGCACTGCTGGGAAAGTAACGTTGTACGGAGCAAAGCCCCCCTCTCCTAATGTAGCAATTTGTCATATTAAGTCATTTAATAATAATTGAATCCCCTTGATTAATCTCCTAGAATTAGCCAGTTGCATTTTGAGCAATTAGGGTTAATTACTGCCTCATTTGGCAGGATAGAGCCCCTGTAATTATTTCATGAACAAGATTAGGAAGTGTTCCTGTGCAGCAGATACATTCATGGCATCTTGGAGCACATGTTAGAATTTGTAATGACATAGTTAAGTGTAATTAGTAGCTAATAATCTGTGTTCTGCTGTTACGCTGATGCTGAGTGGGCTCATTTTGCTGTATGGTCATTGTTCAGTGAAACCTCCCCTCAACTCTGTGGATATCCAAGCTGTGCTAATGGAGGTCTCTGAGTGGATCAACTGTTCAGAGGATGATCTAGTTTGGAATTAGGATTGCAGACGGATTTTGGTTTTGCTGTTCACATAAAATTTTAAAGAAGCTGATTAACAAAAATAGAGAGTCTACCAGAGACTTGGAAAAAAATGTGTCCTCAGCAAACTCAGTTTAGAAATTAACAAAAATGGTTCTATTTAGAGGGCAGGCTGCCTTATGCTGACAGCATCTTATGATTGCTTTCCCCAGATTTCTGATTTTCCATTTTGCAGGAACATAATTATATACCATTTTCCATTTCTGGTACCTATTACCTGCAAGAATCCAAAATTACACCATTTCTTTCTTGTGCAGATCTAAGTAATGCAGACGTGCTATGTAATAGCTTGTGGAAGAGAGAGCTTTGGGAAGGAAAAATTGACCAAACTGGTCTTACAGGAAATGTCAGGAATGACAGGGGTAAAAGCTTAAGCAGAAAACCCAGAGCTTTGAGCATCTTGGAAGAGGGATTTTTGTATGGAATGGCCCCCACTTCCTTCCAGCCCTTCTATTCAAAGCTACTGTGTGACCCCAAAAAAGACCAGAGCAACAGTGTGCTGCTCTAGTAGAAACTTTCCCTACAGTGACACTGCCTCCTAAAGCTTTTCTCTGTTTGTTGTTGGCTTTGTGGATTGGTTTTGTTTCTGTTTTTTTTGTTTTGTTTGGTTTTTTTTTTCCTCTATTCTGACAGAGGTGTTATTGCTGTTTTGTAACTAGTTGGTGCAGAGCTATGAGTAAGTGTGTTGGACTTTTCTTCATCTCTAACTGCTATAGTTAATCTAGAAACGTAAAAAATGCTGAATACGATCACAGTTTTAGTTTCTGTCTCCCTTAGGTGCCCAGCATTACCCTGAGAAAGTTTGTCAGCTAGAGGCAGAACATTTTCTAGTAATGTTCTAGAGTGAAAGTGTCAATTATTTAAGTCTCTAGATTAATTAGATGCTTATAGCAGTCAGCAATAAGCTATTTAGGAGTAAATCAGTGATTAAAATACAGAGCTGTAATTTTTGACTTAGTTTTTCATACTTAATAACTTGCAGCTCAGCAGAGTTGTTCGTGGTAGTTTCCTATTGGTCTGTGAATGGAAGGTAGATTTGAACTGGTCATCTAGCAGCAAAGACTGCTCGGTTTATCAGTTGCTGAAATGTGTATTTATGTATTCGTGTAAATTTCTTTGTGAATATCACCTTTGTCTGCTATTTCCTAGCTGGTATTTCTCTCCTGCCTTGCCATAAGCTAGTTCCAATATCTGCTGATAGGGATGTTAAAACTTCGAGCCGAGTTCCTGAGGAAATTTTAAATTCTGGGTAACAGGTCAGGTTAAGGATATTTTATGATGACTCTGTGGTCTAGTTTTGAAGCTGCAAAAAGTCTGATGTATTCTTCAATAACTACTTGACTACCTGTTTGAAGGATAGTCCATATTTTAGAAGTTTCCTCATCACTTGCAAACTTAGAGGTTCTTTTTTTGATCCAGTCTGTTTTAATGTGTTCTCACAAGTTCACACTGGAATTTCAACCTCAGAGTACGCAAAATTCTTTCCAGGTAGGCATTATTGAAGGGAGGCGTGTTTGTAATTTGGGACATCATTTGGGACTGATGTTGGTAGTAAATCATTGCTTATAATGTATCCGTGTTCAGCTGGCAGGGCTGAAGCTTCCCCATCTACTGTCGCAGATGTCTTTTAAAGGTGAAATTAGTTTACGGTAAATGTCATTCAGATAAAGTATGCACTTCAGAAGCAAGGAAAGCATTCCTTTAAAATTAATGATGCATTGCAAATATCAGGAAAAAAAAAAAAAAAAAACCAACCCAAAAAACCCACAACCTTATATCCTGTGTAAAGATAATTAAAATTCAGGTCAGAAGTGTATGACTTAGTCAGGCTAAATTTTTTAATGAGATTTCAGAAAATTAATTGGGCGAGTATGTTTCTACTCTTCTAAAGAGTATTTCATTTCATAGCTCTACAGGAAAGATGCTTTTATTGGTATCTAAAGATTGTAGCATCTGAATTTAACTGTTGGTTAACCAATCTTTAACAATTTTTAGGTCGATTACAAATACTCTAAACATCTGATGGCCTTGTAGCCATTCGTGCAGACTGGTGACTAGTGCGTGTTTTCCACATGCCAATCAGCCAGCAGTAAAGCAACCAACTTTATTATTATTATTAATTAACACTAGCACTCTAGGTTTATATATTGTGCAATTAGCAGGGAATGTTCCCCCTTTTCTCAGCTCATTCAGGCTTATTTTTTTCCATGCCTCTTGGAGCAGCAGTCACACAGGCATTGCTCGGCAGCCTGCGAGAACCGTACCGATGGTTTTGTTCAGTCTCTCAGTGCTCTGCCTTGTCTGAAATGTCGGCTTAGAGGCTGCTTGGACACTTCTCTCAGGAGTGTTCAAGTTTTCCCCAGCTCTTAAATAATGACGGGGGTAAACTTCTTGGCAGAATGTTCATTCTGGAGATTAAGTCTTTCTACAGAACAGTAATATCATTTAGTATTACAAAACCTTACTCATTCTCATTCATCCTTATCCCAAAATACAAGTTCTGAGCTGTACAGCTACTCTTTTTTAAAAAAGAAAAATTGTGGTTAGTTCACGTAGCTGTGCTGCCTGTTGTGAAGGATTGGAGGAAATTGTATCAAACCTCCAGTGGTGAGTCTTGGCCTCTATGTTTTTTTGCATGTGCAGAGTCGCCTGCGGTCAGGCGCCTCTGGTAGCACTGGGCAGACATCCCTGGAAACGTGGAAGTCTAAGTAGTAACTCCATCCTATCACCAAGGAGCAAGTGTGTAGCAAGGACCTTTTCTCATACTGTCATCCTCTCTATTTGCCTGGGCCCCTTTCCATTCTGGTATGTGGAGACTCCTATTAATCTTTAATGAAGTTTCTCATCCTTGCAGCGTATCCATTCGCGTGCCTTACAACAAAATGCACTGCAAGTTTTCATTGGATTTTTTTAGTGTTACAAAACCTTACTAATTCTGGTTTGCAGGAAATCTCATGACGCCTCAAAATTTGCGGCTGAAAGTTCTGGTAAAGTTCTCCCTTAAGCATTGTGACGAGGGCTGTCGTTGCAGACTTTTGCCAGCTTTGAAATTTTTGCTCTCGCACCAGTGATTACATCTCAAAGAGAACATGTGTGCCAGAGCTGGTGTCCAGAATAGCTTGTTCTTGGAATAATCTCTGCATTTCTTCTTAAAAATGAATAGCCTCTTTATTCGAATGAGGAATTAATTGACTTCAATCTTTGGCCCTTTTTTTTTTTTTTCTTTCCTATTTTTTTTTAATGGAGTAGTAGAAGAATGAGGCTTCATTGTGTGGCTAAAGAGAACAGCCTTTGTCTCAAAACTAGTTCTTCCCAGACTGTCCCCTTCCTACAGCTGCCCTGGGAACACAAGTATGCAAACAGCCCAATTTTCATAGTATCTTTATAGGTCTGGTGGTTGGAAGAGTGTGTTGATTGGGGTTTTCTCCACTTTTTTTTTTCTTTTTCTTTCTCTTTTTTTGTTTAATTCAAACTCCATCATTGACCTTGAAGCCTATTCTGCTGAGACAGTGCCTTGGTTTTGTTGTATTCATGCAGACCTGAATCCTTCAGTGAGCCTGAATCTGTCCTGAAAATGAGAGAAGCTATTTTTGGTGAACAGGTTTGAAGGTGATGGTGGTATCTAATTTTACACACAATTTATATCTGTTTATGAAAACTCTGAGATTTGCAGAACTAGAGATCCTGGTTTATTTGAATGAATAGGTGTTGGTTCTTTGACAGCTCTCTGAAAAATTGTAGTGGTTAAGTGTAGAAAGACTTGGAAAAAATGGAATTTCCCTTGTCAGAAGTCATGAATTAAGTGGCAGACATTTCTTAGCTATTCCAAATGTGTCCTGTAACAGTGTTTAGAAGAGCTACCTGCTTAAGTACTGTAAAGCCTTAGAGAAGGCTGATACTAAACAGGCGTGGGGGGAATGGGCTGCTGGGATCAGTAGGGAGCTTTCTGGTATGGTTTGGTCTAACCTGAGCATGTTCTCTGGTTTATACCATAATCAAACATCTTCTAGCCTGTATGAGAGAAAGCTCCATTACTTTAATTAGGTCTGATAGGTTGTGATAGCAAATGCAAATCTAGGTCATTGCATATGTAAATGTGCAGCTGTAGTCCTGGAGGATGCCAGAACATATCAGCTAAGGTGTCCAGTCATCACCCAGCATTAACTCCAGCATGGCAAGCAGACTGTGCTAGCCATGTGAAAGTGGTCAGGACACACACATTCACCCTGTCACTGGCCTAACATTTATTTCTATTTTTGACTTAAGAAGTTGCTAGATATTTTTTGGCACGTGCTTAAAATATTAATTTGCATTTAAAGACTCTTGGTTTAAACACACGATTTAATGATTTATGAAGGGCAAATGGGTACCACCCTTGATCGCAGCACAGATTTCTTCCTTACTGAGAAAGTTTTGTAGTAGTTGCTTCATACAGTCTTCTTAAAGCTGCTACCTCTGTTGTGAATGTCAGCTCCAAGTTAGAAAAGCTTTTGCTCAAACACTCTTTACTACTCGAGAGGAGTGTGGCTCAGGAGGCACACGTTCACAGTTAAGGGAATGCTCTGACTCCTTTCCATTTTTTGATTAGAAAAAAGTGTTTTGTAATTTTATATACTGATGCTTTGCTTCAGCTGGGTGAAGCCGTTGGACTGGACAGCTCTATTTGCTTAGTAGCTTATATGCAGATACGGTGGGAAATGGAGACGTTCCTGCTTGGTTACCAGTCAAGTTGAACAAATACTTGTGTTCAGACATTCTCCTGCTGATTTCATCACACACAAAATGCCTGTAAACTGGTGTTTCGATAGCGCTCCCTGGAACGAGATGAGTGTTCCTGTAAATTCTAATGCAAGTAATTCTGCAGCCATCTTGTGTAGGTCATTGTTCCTGAATTACAGTTTTTCTTGTGTCGTCTTTAGCCTAGAGAAATGAATACCACTTCTCATAGTCTGAGAATATGTAAATGCTCATGATGGAAAAAATTACCTGTGGCCTTGGCATTTCAAAAGTAATTACTGCAAGTGTTGTCTTCTGAAAAGAAGTGGGTTTGCTCTTTTAGGGAACTTAACTGAGAAAGCTGATGATTGTGATGGCCTGGAGTTAAAATTTCCAGTTATCTGCCTACTTGAATTAGCAGGCATTGGCTGCGCATTGTGGTGTTGCATTTTTGCCTGCTCTGAAGTTCGTAACCGTCTGAGCTTTTCAGTTCATCAGCGGTCTTCTGTTCATAACTGTGGAGCTGTATCCCCTGAAGCTCAACGGCTGACGCAGGGCAGTGGTGTGGAAGCGTGGGACAAGCTCCAGCAACAAGCAGCCTTTCACTGCCAGTGAGATGAGGGGGAAGGTGATGGCAAAAAGACCTGATAGTCTTGTCGCTGTCTGGTGTGTGATTGCTCTCTGCAGCTCTGTATCATCACCGCTTATAAAGCGTAATCGTTTTTCTGGAGCATGCCTGCATGCTGTGGAGTAGCTCTCACTGCGGGGATTTCTCCTGCGTGCGTTGAGATAAAGATGCTGTAAAGGTGACAGTTTTCAAAATAGCTTGCCTGGGTTGGTTGATGTAGATTGTAGGTCAGAAATTACTATTAAGGGGACTTTACTGGTGAGCTTTCTTAGAAACGCTGAAATTTACAACTTCATTTACAAACCTCTGCCAAATAACTGATTGTAGTTGAGTTGCACAGACACCTCGTGGTCTGAAAGCTTTTTCAAATGTCTGACTGATACTTGTTACTGTTTATTGAATAGTAGTTGCTTTTATTTCTGTTGCAAAGTCAGTCAGTCCAAATATATTTATTTTGACAAGTTAATACACGCTCTAAGAGATCCTCATGCTCTCTGGTATGTAGTGCTGGCAAGAGATGCTGGACTGAAAGCTTTACCTGCATTTTAAATCATTTCCAGCCCCACCCCTCTGTGTTAGCAAATGACAGTGGTAGCAATAATCAGCTCCTTAAAACATCAGCCCTCCAGAGCTGCTTTCCCTGGACACTGGTGCTACAGTTGGCTGCTGAAGATTCAGCTGTGAGCGGTGGCTGTGTCCGTGGGATGCTCTCCCCCCAGCTTTTCTGGTGTACTTGCTTTTTTGTGGTTTTCGATGGGAACTCTGAAATGGTTCAAGATGCTGAAGCTTAAAAATACTCTACTTGGTGTGCACAGCAACTTGAAGGAATTAATTTTCATCATTTCTTTTTTAAACGTTGGTTAGCAGTCATGTTAATGACAGAAGAGACCGGAATCACTCTAGGGAGCAATTCCTAGCCCTTGGAGTCTGTCGTCCTCGTTATGCTGTGTCTACCTGCCTGCCTGGGTATTTACCTGAGACCCCTCAGATGTAGGCACCGGCGTGTCCCCGGTGACACAAGCAGGCAAAGTTGACAGGAGGGTGTGTAACTAGGGAGACAGTAGTTTGGGACTAATTAGTTAGTTACAGGGAAGGCAAGACTTCACTTCCTCTTTTAAAAAGTCACTTAACTTAATTCAGCCCACGTTGCCAATACATTTCCTAGGAATTAATGCGTTTATGGTCGGGACTATCTATAGACTGCTCAGCCTAGATTAAATTCTTGACCATCAGCAAGAGGGTGTGCACATCTGGTCATCCTAACTCTTCTGTAGGTTTTTTTGTAGCTGTTGCTAGTTTTAGGCTAATACTTTCAGGCAAGTCTCTGCTCTTCTGTTTGTGTGCCCACGGCTGCGTGCTGCCCTTCGGTATCGCGGCTGCTCAGGTACTGTGTCCTCTGAAGTGGACGAAGGAAATGGAAGGTGGGAAAAGGAGCCAGGCTGCTCCATTGTATACCACGTGAACACTGAATTTGTCTTTCTTGCTAGTAAGTCCTTACTGTTAGGAATTTTATCCTCCTGAATACAGTTGGTCATAGAAACTGCTGGTTTGTGGTTATAAAGAAGACTGATAATGCAAGTTTATGCTTCTGCATAACTTTTTCTTGCTCATTAATTCAATTTCTTTTGACTTGAACAGAGACATTTAACATCGTACCCGTATCGCTGCACCTTGGCAGATTTTCAGATAGAGAAGAAGATTGGGCGAGGACAATTCAGCGAAGTTTACAAAGCAACTTGTCTTCTGGACAGAAAACCTGTGGCGTTAAAGAAAGTTCAGGTGAGTAAGTTCAGTGTCTTACTATTTAAAGTAGAATGGGAATGTTTGAAGTGTCTACATGGATTGCTTTGAGGCAGGTACCTCTTTCAGTGTTCTTTTGTCAGCAGTAACGTAATAAAACGGTTTATAAAATGAGAATTTAAGGTTTGAGAGCACTGGATGATCTAGTTTGATATTTTGACATTAAAAAAAAATCAATACTCTGCTTTCTTATTTCATTCAGTTGGGTATTAGAGGGTTGCTTGGGTTTGTGTTGCTTATTTCAAGATAAGGAATAACGAGTAATCTTCTGAGGGTCTCAAGCAGTTTTCCAGGTGGTAGTTTCGTGGTGTTCAGTTTACATCCGGCTCTGAGAGGCCGGGTGCCCCCCCGTGCTGCTGCCTGCCCCTCGGCTGTGCCCTCTGTACCATCTTCTCTGTACAGCCCTGACAATGGGACCCTGTTTGCATTTTGAGCAACCTGTTTGCTCTGGATGGTCTTTATCCCTCCTCTTGGTGGGTTTGTGTTTCTCAATCAGAATTAAGGAGCGCTAGTCCTATTTTGTATTTATTTTAAATTTCACTTTTTACTTTAAAAAAAGGGTTCACTGAATTATTATTAAATGTGTGAAAGAACAAGGGCCTGCTGGCCTCAGTCAGAGAGCTGGGAGACTGGAGGCTGGACACAGGAACCGGGAGCACCAGGGCATGAAAGGGGAAAGGGCCTCTGCTTGCTGAGAGGGTTCTGAAAAACTCCTGCAAGCTGTATAGATTTGTAACTCAGCTTCGAGTATTGCACAGTGTTCAGAGCACCATTGTCTTTGAAGAAATTTGTCTTTAATTCTTCAGCAGATCCTTTAAACTCTTGTTTCTAGTGACTTTTGGATTGTTACAGAATGACTATTAATGCCCGATATTATTACAGAGAAATCAGTGGAAGCTACATCTCTGTTTAAAAGAAAGTAAACATTTTGTCTTCTATTTACCACATGAAATTAATAGTAACTATACTGACTATGTTTTAAAAATCACAACAGCAAATTAATAAATTAGTATCATTTCTTTTATGCTGCTTAAAATGTTGCCTACAAGTTCTAAAATTAATTTTATCCTATCTCTAGCCCTTTAGTACTTTAATATGAAAGAGAACATTGGACTTTCTTTGATCTGGGGATTGTAGCTATACTTGTTAGAGTAGAGGATACACAAATTGGGGGAGGAAAGACCTTTTTTTTTTGGTTTAAAATTACAAAATTGGGGTTTGTTTGTTTCATTTTAATCTTCTGTGGTTTTGTCTTTGAAGATTTTTGAAATGATGGATGCCAAGGCTCGGCAAGATTGCATTAAAGAAATTGACCTCTTGAAGGTAGGAATTTTGACAGTGACTTCTGGTTTTGTTTTGTGGGGGGGAAAAGTGTTCTCAGCTCAGCAACAGTCATTTGCCTTTTCTGGGAAATAAAGTCTCTGTTGCACACGTGAACAGACCATGCTGGCTTTTCCAAGCTAGAATACCTACATGATGCAAGAGTTTTGTCTTAAAGCTTCATTTTATTGAGTATTCTGCTTATGGTCTATGGATTCTATTAAAATATCTCTTGCGTTAATAAGGACAAGCATTCCTCTTTCAGAGTGGCATGTAAATTCTGCCCTTTATGTGGTTTGATTTGTTTGTCACTTAAAAATAAACTAATTAATGAACTGGCTAAATGGGAAACAGTCTTGCATGTGCATGTTGAGTGTGTATGTACACACATCACATGTGGAAAAATGGTAGTGTAGAAAATGGCTCTGGAACCAGAGAGAGTGGGGATTTTTTATAAGTAATTAAACCAAGTAGTGATTTTTTTTTTTTCCATATCAGTGATTTATTTCAGAATGTTGGTAGAAAATATACGTGCATTGCACTTCAAATATCTGGTTTGAGTAAATGCAACAGATGGTAGAAGGCTAAAATTTTAGTTTAGCTAGTAAAATTTAATTCTAAAAGTAGTAAATAATTAATTTTAGGTATTTGTATTTAAATGTCCATTTATATTCATGCAGCTGTAGACAAAGCTTGAGTCCTCTGGACTGCAGGGAAGGCAGACAGGGTAACTATGGAGGTAGCAGCTTGTCTGAGCGTGATCCAGTTGCTTGACGGTCACGGATTAAAATAAAGCCAATGTTAACAGTCAGAAGAGAATTGGTGATGTTTTGGGGTTCTAGGTGATCTAAGTTTTGTCTTGAACTCTGGTTATGGAGACTTATCTTAGACTTGCACTGGATTTATTCAGAGCAGAATGTGCAAATTTAATAGAATCAGAGGAAATTATTTTTTTTCATCACTCCGAGGTGAAGTACGAGTCTGGTGCCTGGCCATGTGATAGGGGATGTTCACACTTCTAAAACTTCACGCTACTTTGCAATTGCGGTGTCTGGTATGATGCATCTATAGACTATTATGAAAACAACTTGCTGTAAGAGGTTTTCTTTCCTGTTGTTCTTATTTTTAAAGTAGACCATTGAGGAAATTGTGAAGGAATTGCACAGACTTGTCATAGTCCTTCCCTGTCAGAATAATACTTGGTCTTTTTTGATCAGACATTTCTATGTGACCGTGGGAACAAAGGTTTGTAAATGAATTAGAATTATTCAAAATCTAACAGAAACCAGACAAATTTTGTGGTATTATTTTCAGTGTAATTCTGGCTAAAAGGTTTAGGTAAAGCAGGCTCTGTAACACGGCTGCAGTCGGCGTTTGGGCTGCCAGCCCCCACACTCGCTCATTTGGAGGTGGCTTACCCTTCCCCGTGCCCCTCGCTGGCAGTGCTGCTGTGCATACACATCAGGCATTAACTGCCATCGTGCTTTGGGATGCATTAAAGAAATAGGAAATTTCATTAACCCAAGATAAAGTATTTATCATGTTTTGTGCATTTAAAGGTTTGTGAGAATGAATATACTCTTCCTTCTGACAAAGCAAAATTCCAGTAGCCTTCTCCATGCCACATGAATATACAATAGCTATTAAAAAAAACCCAAACAAACAACAACAACAAAAAAAAAAACCCAAAACAATAAACCCAGAGTTAATATATTTATTTAAAATAAGCTTGACAAAAGGGAGAGGGGAGAATGGGAGTTTGGCTTATCCAGGGTGGTCTCCCTGGCTGTTCTGGGAAAACAGAGTTCACAGGTCAGTAAGCTGTAGAAAAAATGCATACCTCTAAAAGGTGGTGGGCAGCCTCCAGTGTTTACCAGCAGCACAGGGAGCCTGGTAAGGATCCTTCTAGAGACTCGTCCCCCTGCTCAGCTTCAGCAGAGCGTGCTATCAGCTTTCCCTGCTGGAAGGGGAGTCCTGGGAGATCTGCTCCTCAAAAGAGCTACCACAGAAGTTAGTATGCTGGTGTGGGTACTGGGTTTGTTTGCTTTTAATTTTATACATTATTATAGAAGAAATATTTCTCTTTAGATCTAATTAATTTCTTTAAATCGGTACAAACCATCAGTAAAAACTGTGTACAGTCTCAGAAAAAGATCTCTAAATTCTTTATATCAGTTAAGCAATACTTGGGTCTGAGTAAGTTGGGCTTTGCAATGCTCAAACTGAGTAAAAGTTGGGGCACGGGGCAGCAGAGATGGTAGTGCAGGAGCTCTCCCAGGGCCTGTGGTTTTCCTTCCCTGTTTCCACCATCGTATTTTGAGGTGTCTTTCATTAGCACGTGGTGCTGAGCCTTAGAAAAAGGCTCGTTTGCTTGAACTCCCCGATGCCTTTGGGAGCTCAGGAGAGAGCTGCCATCAGAGCACCCTGAAGAGGACAGCCAGCCTCTCTCCAGTCACCAGTGTGACTGTACCCCCGCGAGCAGTGCCCAGGCGTCAGGTCTGCCAAGCTGGACGGCGTCAGGGGTGCGGGGGAAGGCGCCCTGGTGTGCGCTGGGTATTGGGGGCTCTTCTGCTCCTGGCCTTGCAGCTTTTGTGACTGGAATCTGACCTTTGATCAGTGTGCCCACAAGCAAACATTAAAAGAAATTTCAACAGGGATGGTGGGCTCTGCTCTTTATTTATTTCAGGCTTGGGCTGGTGGGAATGTTCTCCTCCCGATGCCGGCACATGGATCCCATTAACGCTAATGGGAGCGAGTGTCAAGGCATTGCAAGGGAGAATCTATCCCTGATGTGCGTGCGGAGAGCGGTGATTAGCGAGATGGATCGTAACGGTGTTTCTTTTGGCTTTGTAACCCCTGGAATAGACAGGTTGAGTCACAGCTGTTTAGTAGATGAAATGCTCACTTTAGTCTTTTCTAAATTTACTGCATTTCTAAGAGCACAAGAGAAAGGCAATCTAAAGTAAAATGAGCAAGAGAGGTTGAATGGAGAGATCTCAATTCCACATTATCTTCTAAGCAATTGCAGTTTTTCAATTCAAGAAATTCAGACTTAAAATACAGAAACAGGTGTTTTTATTTGTTGAGTCTGTTTCTTAATTTAGTCCTGTGAGTAACAATCTGAGAAGATACATTTGTTTAAGAAGCATAGAAGGAAAAAAATTTGTCATTTGTGAGTATAAGGAGCTGTACTGAAATGAAAAAAGTAATTAGTAAAGATGCAAGCATAAATAATCACAAAGATAAACTGACATAGGCAGGCTGTCCATTGTTTTCCTCCATCAGGGTTTTAATTCTGTTCTTTAAGGGGCAGAGCCTCAGGGAGTACTGTGATCAACAGTTGGAATTTTTTATTATATTTAATGAGGGGGAAAAAAAATAGTCCATTACCACTTAACAAAGCTTCTTTTGGGACATTGCTTTTAAATATTTTGTGAGTTGACAGTAGAAAAGGCTGTTTCACCCTTTTTTGGGTTATATTGTTCTTGGGACACTTTTATTATGCTGTGCTTGCAATAGATGACAACCGGAGCACAGCTTGTAGCTGCACCCACTGTGAACCGCTCTGCTTAGCGAGTACAGAAGCAGTACAGGTATCGTATCCTGGGGCTGTTGTTTTGTACAGTATTACCAGTTTTCTTCTTGCATTCCTTCTCTCTGCAGCAACTGAACCACCCCAATATAATTAAGTACTTGGATTCTTTTATTGAAGACAATGAACTTAACATCGTCCTGGAACTGGCCGACGCTGGTGATCTCTCTCAGATGATTAAGGTAAGGACACGTCGTTTCTAGAGGTGCCCCAGCCTTTCAGGGTTAGGGAGAGACACAAGGTGGTGGGGGCAAGGACATTGATGCTGGAAGAAGCACTTTTATTCTCTTCGTGCAGTTTTGCACACCCGCAGGGCCCTTCCAGAGCTTAAACTGGAGCGTCTGGTGGCATTTTAAATAGGTCCAGGCTGTGGCACTCGCTTCTGGTCACTGCTTCGGCAGGGACTCGGCCTCTGTGATTTGGTGGGAAGTGCGTGCTGCTCACAAGGGTGATCTTCCCTGTCTGTGATTGATGGGGACGTGCAGTTCTTGTTGGATTCACTGTTCACCTGCCTGTCTGCCACTCCGAAGACATTCAAGAAAGTGTATTGACTTTCTTTGCAATAGGGATTTGGGTTTGAGAAAATGTTTCAAGTACATGTTCTTCTTTTATGTTGCTCCTAGGAATACTTGTATTGCTGCAAACCAGCTTTAGTTAAGCTGTTACCACCTGCTTTTATATTTTCTTTGACATGTTAATCTTTAGACATACATCCCTTGTGAGAACAGATGTGTTATATCATGTTTGTTAGCACTCTCAACCTTCTCTCCATGTTTTACCTGATTTTTGCCATCATTATTCTGTAATTATCATAAATGAATGTTTGGAAAGTTCTCCTCCTCCTTGTTGTCACAGTTAAAATATCTTATTAACAGATTTGTTTTCTTTGCCAGCGGAGCTATGAGGCACTAGGCCAAAGGCTGTCAAGCAAGTTAGCCGTTTAGTCCACAGTCAACAGCTACATTTACACCATCCACGAAAATCTGCTCCAACTCACATAGAGTCCCCCTGGGCGAGCGAGCTGGGAACAGGCAGTTGGCAGAGCTGTTCCAGGGGAGAGCCCCAAATTTCCAGATACGGCCTCGCTCCGCAGCCGCTCCATGGCAGGAGTGACGGTCGGGTCTGCCCCGAACACCAGAGGAGAGCCGGTGGTGACCGGAGCCGCCCCTGTGGACTGGTGCCCGTGACTCCTGCCAACCGCCACCACCTCCTGCAGCCGCGGCCGTTGGGGTCTCGGGTGTGCTCACGGAGGGTTGTGGAGACAGAGCTTGTCCTTCTGCCTGGGGAGAACTCGTGTGGATTTTTATTTTCGTTGTTTTCTTGTTGCTTTCTGCGAGTTTTAGCCGATATCCTGGGAAACTTGCTGTTTTTCTCAGGCTTTTGTAGTTGCAGTTGAAGATAGAAAAAAAAAGTGAGACTTGTTGAGAGCAGGAGTTAGGGTTGTGACCATCCTGGGCTGTGGAAGTGTTTGCTTGATTGTTAAATCTTAGCTTATGAAAAGTTCTACCTACAGTATTTGTGAGATACTGTTGTATAAAATATTTGCCCTTTTTTTGTTACTCAGTTTTTATTTTAAAACCTTCCCTACTGATAAATATGTTCACTTATCAGGGTAGGTTATTGAATTCTTTTTAACATGACTTTTTGTGTCCTTATCAATAGAAGTTACATTTTCAGAACAGAATTTGTAGATTGCTAACTCGACCAGTGCTGTAACCTGTGTTCTTTCTGCCAGCATGCCCCAGCCTGGTCTGTTTTCCCACGTGTTTATCACAGGCATGAAGATGATGCACTGGGATTTTTCAAGGTTGTATGAATGATGCTTTTCCACGGATGGAAATCTTGGAATTCCTTTTTTTTTTTTTTTTAAATGGAGGATAAAAAAAACCCCAAAACCACCAAACCCAAGACAGAATAAAAATCTTCTAATAAACAGCTTTAACTGCTGAAGTGGGGTTTGCCTGCCTGCCCCTCAGTGTCACCCTGCACCCCGCCCGTCCCTCAGGAATTTAAGCTTACGTGAGGATTTTCAGCCTCGGCGAGGCGGTGGGAATGGCAGTAACAACACTCTGAAGGTGCAAGAGCGATAAAACCCGGGACTGTCTTTGTCACGCCCCTGGTGCCTGCATTATTTATGAGGTATTGTAAAGCTGATGTAAGGGAGTGCTGCAGGATAACCCGCTGGAGAGCTGGGACTTCTTGTAAATGTCAGGCGAGTCTTATTGGACATGACATTTAGAAAATTATCACTTGTGGTCTTGCATATCCACTCTTAAATACTTTAATGAGAATTAAATAATTTCATTGTGTATATAACACTTTATCCCTCACCCTCTGCAATTCCTCTGTGCTCTCTATCAAGTTTTGGTTTGAAACCATTACAATCTGTCAGATTTGCTGCCTGGGGAATTGCAGGGTCGTGCCCCTTCACAGCTGATCTGCAAAAGAAAATTTGCCATTACTGGAGTCAAACACGAACCAGTAACAGCATTTCACATAAAATGTAAAACGTGACAGCGGACATCAGATGTCTCTACTGAGAGGAAAAAGCACAAGATGCAGAAAGGGGCAACAACCAATTCTCTTCCTTTATTCTTGCTCTCGAATACTGCTGGTGGGAATTCTCAAGGGTACGATGCAGAAGAAGCGCAGCTGTAGTCTGCGAGAAGGGTGGACAGCATTCCAGAGGTGGTCGTTATCCAGTGACACCTTGTATATCAAAGGAGGAGGATAAATATTAAACCCCGTGAAGGGTCTGTCGCGTGTGTTGTGAACGCTCTGGCTGAAGAGCTGGCTCAGTATCTGGCAGAGGAGGAAGCAGGGAGGAGTCAGGGCCCAATCCTCCGCAGCAGTGTGGGTTTGGGATGCCGCGCAGGAGGCGCTCATGCTTGACCGTGATGTGCTCTGCTGTGGGCTGTTTCTGAAAGGGGAAAGTAGTTGGAGATCCATAATGTTTAGTCCTCACTGAAGTGTGCAGCTGGCTGTGTGCTCCTGTAATAAGGTGCTCGGGAAGGAGACTCCAGTGCTGCAGAGAACTGTCACCACGCTGCGCTCCTTTGTACCGGGTGCGCCACGCTCACGATGATTCCCTTTGAGAGCTCTTGGCGCCCAGAGCCCATTGAATCTGGACTCGGCTCTGCCTGGTGCTGTGTAAATGCACATAAAAGGGTCCTTTTCCAGATCTGGGTGTCTCTTGATCACTAGTGCCTTTCAGTCTCACTAGAGGTACTCGGTTCATTTAGTATTCCTATTATGCACGAAATAGAATATATTATTCTGCCAGATCACAGAAGCAACACAGATACTTTATTGATGCTCTGGCCGCCTTTTAAAAAGGGGGAGCAAATTACCTGATGTTGTTAATAGTCTGCACAGTAATGAATGTTTACTAGTTATTTTTTTAATGATCTTTTGTTACTTTAGGCAAAATATTTGAGACATTTGTTGTTTTGAGGCATTAAATATGTTTTGCAAGGTAATTAAGGAGATTAATGCTAATTATAATTGGTGTCCATTCAAAAATGTCAAATCTATTTAAGCATATTTTTCATAATAGTTGTTAATTAGTGAACTGCATTGAAGTTTCCACAGAGAGAGAGAAGGAGTTAAAAGCTAATCAGAAGAAAAGTCATGCTGCTGCAGATCTGGAAGACATGAGCAACCAGCAGCTGACTAACACAAGTGCAGGAACGACTCAAATATGTTGCCTTTTCACTGATCTTTTATTTATTTCCTCCCACAGTATTTTAAAAAGCAGAAACGGTTAATCCCGGAAAGGACGGTGTGGAAATATTTTGTGCAGTTATGCAGTGCAGTCGAACACATGCACTCCCGCAGGGTGATGCACAGAGGTAACATTAATTCAGTCTCTTTTCACTGAATAATAATATAATGTTCCAATTAGTAAGCGCCTACATTCAAAAACAATTATGCTGATGTTCAGCCAATGCATGTTTAGAGAGGCTGGAGCTTGCAAGATGGATTTCTCCTTCTGTCTCTCTGCCTCGTTGTTAAAGGATGCAGTCCGAAGTGAGGGTGGTATTAGGAAGATGAGCTGCTTTGTATTCCAGACACTGATATTAACTAGAAGTGTCAAACTTGCCATTAGAAAAGTGTCAGAAGTAAAATGCTGAGACTACTGGATACGGTGAACTCTAAGAAATAGTCTTCATTATGTTGGCTGTGACCTTAGAGACTTTAGAAGAATTTTCTGTCTTGCTAGCTTTTCTGAAATATTAATACAAGTATGTCCCACACTCTCATAACCTGTTCTCTAATTTCATTAATTACTTTTGAAACTCTTGTCTTAGAACATTTCATAACTTTGAGCTCTGTCCAGAAGCTACATTGCTTCTTTCAGCATCAAGGAAATGCTTTGTGAAGGATTTGACCCAGGAAGTGCAGATATCCCAGAAGGCACCGGTACCAGTCTCTGCTGCTTGTTAGTTCCTTTCTCCTTTGAAGTAGTGAATTCTTCACTGTTTTTCAGCAGTGTGATCATTTTTGCTCCTTTATACATCCCCTGATGCAGTTTATCAGTTGTACCTTAATTAGGTCTGTAATTGGTGGCTGAAGTTTGGAGCCTTGCCCATTTAGTTTGCTTTAATATGAGGAAAGAGCCTCCCTAACTCAATCCTGACATGAATGCTTGGGAAGCTGGGCTTCTAGTGATTTTTACACTCAGTGTAAAAAAGCAAAGTGGGCTGTATGGAGTCCAGAACTTATGGACATGTGGGACGATAATTAGCCTTTAGTGTGAGGGGACAATGGTGGGCAGTGCAGTCTCCTGTAGAAAATGATCATTTCCAAAGAGAAATTGCATTCCAGACTTAGTTCTTTGATTTCCCTCTGTTAAAGAGGCTGCCTCTATTCTGTTGTTTCCTGCATTTTCCCTCACTGGTATTTCTTGTGTGCTGGGAAATATGCTTTTGATTTCTGTGTATGTGTGGAGCTTGAAGTCTTGGAAGATTCAGCCTATCAAAGCTCTAAAGAAGCATGGTTCTGCCCGAGCCTTTTCTGTAGAGAGAGTGCTCCAGGCTATGTTTCTATTGCAGTAGTAGAACCAAATAACCTTTTGTGGCTTTGACCTTTTACCTTTTTTTTCTTGCAGACATAAAACCAGCCAACGTGTTTATAACAGCCACAGGGGTGGTGAAGCTGGGAGATCTTGGATTAGGACGATTTTTTAGTTCTAAAACCACTGCAGCACATTCCTTAGGTAAGATGGTCCTTGCAGACGTTAAGCAAGCACTGGCGTACGGTTGTCGGTTGCGATGTTCAGAAGAAGCGGTGTCTGCCCTCTCGCTGTGGCAGAAGCTTGATTCAGTGTGTGCATTCTCTGTTTGCTGTGGTATGTATTTTAAATAATCTGTATGAAATTAGTAGGTATTTTGGGGTTTAAAGCCCCACTTAGTGTTTTTTTTTTTTTCTGGAAGGTCTGGCAAGTGTATGATTTATAGCAAATGTAACAACCGCAGCTTTTCCGCTCTAAAGAGCGTGTGCCTGCACACTACCTCACTGGGATCAAATGGTACATCACCACCATCAGCAGAGGCTGGTCAACTCTCTTACCCTGAACAGGGTTGTGACTGCTGTCTGAGGTGAGGGAAAGCGTGCTCAAAGCCCTCACGGTTCATCTGTTCAGAAAAGGGACTTCTCTTGAAACTCAGCTTGGGCTTTAAAGATCCAAGTTTTCTTAATGTCTTTCACATGTGTCAAGGTTGTTTTCCTGCTCTTCTGTGAGTGAAGCAAACAGTCCTTGTCAACGTGTAGTACTTCACTTTTATTCGTATTGGATCATGTCCTGTTGCCAGACTCTCCTACCTGCAGTCACTGAATTTTTATTCTGTGCTGTGCTTTGGTTCATCCCAGCTTCTTCCCCACAGCAGCAAGAGCATCACCACGGTCCATGCGGGAAGACGGGACTAGAGCTGTTGGCTCACTTGCAGGGCTTCACTTAAAGTAACCTGTACTTTGACAGTCAACCGCTTTTTCCATCCAGTTTTGCAGCCCTTAAGTAGTTACATTTAGACAGATGTAAGAGCTTGCTTGTAAGTAAAGTTACATTAGCCTTTGATAAAAGCCTTGAAGTTGTAATAAGTCTGTTGCTGCTTCTTCCCTCCCTCTGAAGCCTCTTACCTTACCATGGAAAAAAATTCTATCATTTTGTCATGGATCTTTTGTGGCCCAGTTATGGTCATGATTTGTTTCTTGTTCTTCTTCCTGTGGTTTACAAGTAACGTGATTATAACTCCAGCATTTTTCTGGGAATTGAAATTAAGTTGACTGGTTTAGAGCATCTGGGTTCCTCTGCCCCTCATTTTTACCATCAGCTTTAATTACAATGCTGTAGACAAGTATACAGTTAATTCTTTATAATGCAAGACTTAGTGTTTCGTAGTTGTGTCTGTAACCTCTTGAGAGGTGGCTGATTTTTCCATTTTTATTGACAGGTCTCAATTTTTTGAGTCACAAAGGTACTTCTGTGTCACAGCAGTGAAAGAACTTTGACTTCTAGTGCAGTATTTAGGCTCTTTTACTTTATCTTTCACACCTGATTTTTGGAACAGCTTGGATGTTTGTTTCACTGTTTGCCTGTGCAGTTTCCTCCACTGAGTGTGTGTCTTGCTCAGTTGTTTCTTATGTGTGTACAAACTTGATGCTGCTCACTGACAGCACCACGGGGGTTTCTCCATGCACAAGGAAGGAAGAGGCATGCATTGGTTTGTATCTGCTTAAAAAAAAAAAACCCAAACAAAAAACCCCACCATTTCTACAGTTTACTGTGAATAAAATAAGAGGAGATTTCCCTTTGCATCAAAAGCTATCCTAGGTTATATACACATGATAACTACTAGATTAAAATAAATCCTCTTCAGACAAAGTTACAATCCTATCATCTGAACAGGCAAAAATATGATCACGTCTAATTATGTGATCTTATCCAGTTTGACTGCTGCACTTATTATATTAATAAGAATAAATTGGGGCTTGGAAGCTGGCTGCACATGTAAGCCAGGCTTGTGACCTTTACAAGGGCTGCTCTCTCTTAATTGAGAAAGCTCGTGTAGGAAGAGTTAAGCTGCTTCTGCATGAACTTTGTTCTTCCTCAAATCAACAGCATCCCGGAAGCAGGAGAATAAAGTGCAAACACTAAGGGAGTAGCAGCCAGTGATACTGGAGACAGTGTGTTGTGTTGTGGGAGGGATGGACACACCACCATGTCCAGTGGCTCTTGTATCCAAGTAAAGAACATTTTTAACAATCAAAAAATAAGAAGACTTGAAGGTCAGGGGCTTTTTTTGGTAATTTGCCAGGCGTACAGGTTTTGTAGCAGCAGGAAATCTACCAATCTTGGTTTTGGTTTAATTAAGACATTTGTTTGAGTAGCTAGGAATGATAAACACCTTGCAAAGCAGAGCGTGGTACCCGTGTGGACCCAGCCTGCGATGCCGGGCACTTCCCATAGCCACGTTGCCCCGGCAACCGCCCTGAACCATCATTTCTCTGGCTGCTGACCCATGAATTGAACGCGTGGCTTATGCAAATATATTCATCTAATTTTTTTTTTCCTTTCGTTGTATTTGCTAGCATCAGACTGGCATAAAAGGGCATTAGGCAGTACCACGACCCGTCTGACAGGTGTACCACCGGGCTGCAGCGCGCCGCCGCCGCCGTGTCAGGAATGGGAGCCGTAATTAGAGCAAGGAACAGAATGAACGTCAGATGAATTACCAGGCAGCAGATCATATTTGTCAGGAAGGATTGCATACATAAAAATTAAGTGACAGTACATGCCGGGGTAATGAAAGAAAAATGAAAGATTTGCCCGTACACAGCTCACGGGGCGGGTGCAGGCGAGTGCCTCGCTCGGAGCAGCGGCAGGAGGGCCGGCCAGCGGCACGGCCAGTGCCGAGCATTGCCGGGGCAGCGTGAGGTGGGGAGAGCCCTGGCGCTCAGAAACCTCCACGGGCAGACCCACCAGAGACCTCCTGTCTCGCTAGTGACAGAACTGTGCTGGGAAGGGCAGCAGGACTGGGGGTGGGGGACAAACACCAGAAGCCAGCTGGAGGGTCTGGGTGAATTCCCCAGGTGAGAGCTCTGCTGCTGTGTTCCCTTCTCCTTGTATTATTGTCCCAATTCCTTCCCTGCTCTCTCCTGACTTGAGAGAAGACAGGAGGTGCTTTCTCACAGGGGAGAGCTCTTCATGCAGGAGCTTTGCCAGAACTCCCATATCTGAAGGCAGTGGGTGTAGCAGAGGTGAGATTTACTGCTTCTTGTTACAGCGTGGTTGCTTATCGTCCTCCCTTCCCTCATTGAAGCTCCCCTGTAGCAGAAGCTCCAAGATCTAGTTTAGTGGAGATGATGTATCACAGACACTTCATTTTGTTGGGGGTCATAGGAGGGAACCCAGGGACAAATCAGCACACAGTGAAGAGGAATGCTTTTTTATGTTTTGGTTTTGTGTTTTCAGTACTACTTTACTATTTTCTCAGAAAAGTTTTACAGCCTGTTCTGTTGCAGTTTATAATGCAAGCATTTTAGTTTTGCATTGTATTTTTCTTCCCCCTTTTCTTTTGTTCGTATAGTTACTTTTTTTTTCCCCGGAGGAGCTGGGGATCCCTGTTTGACAGGCTGTTTCACTACAGCAAATGACTATACTTGGGGGCTACTACAAAGCTTGGCACCCAGCGATGATGAACAGACACCGTCTGGAGTTGGGGGGTGTCCCCATGGAGTTTGGGGTGGTTTGATAGGACTGGTCTGTGATGGGTTTCCGGGTCTCGTGTCTCTCATTCTAGATTTATTAAGGCCAGGAGTATTTAGTGGTCTGTTTTTAATGGCTGATTGTGTTCACTGTTTATTTTGTCGATCTCTGAGGTGGGGATCCAGAGGAATATCTTGTCAGTTAAGGCTATACTAATAAGCTTGTTAGAAAGCTTAACTCATTAACTCTCTTATAAAACCTAATTAGTTATAAGAGGGAAATTATAAGTAGCAGAGCATATTTAAAGACTGCATAGACTTTGGAAAACTTACCAGTAAGCTGGTAGCCTGTTGTTTCACTAGGGGCTGTAATAAAACCAGAGAATCCCCATTAATAGTAAAATGGATAACTGTATTGTAAACTGGTGTAATGCCCATTTTTAGCCACACAAACTTGGCACTACCCAGAGCTTCTGATTGGCTTTACATTTTGAAGAAAAAAGAGAAGCAAAAATACCCCCAAACAACAAGACAAAAAAACCCAAAGAACAGTCTTTCACAGAATAGCCTCGTTGTGGAGCCAGATGATTTATTATTTATTCTTAGACAAGAATAAACTTGGAGCAGATTTTCCTTTTGGGGTTGTGTGTAAGTCAAAGCATCCCAGTTTAGAACGTGGAAATAGCCGTGGATTGGAGTACGTGGGGAGTTACACGTTCCTTCTGGCTCCTCCTTGGGTAGGAGGACAAACAGGGAGTAACTGCAGTCTTGAGAAGAGCTCTTTTATAAATGGGCTGGTTGTTGTCTTTATTTTTTCCTTTTTCCTTCTGCTTGCCAAGCCAGTTTGCCATCTGAGGTAATTGCAGTCCTTAAGGGGGCTGGTAAGCAGTGCGTGTGAAGAAAAAACAGACTTGGGAAATCCACTTGAAATTTCAACAGCCAATATTCTGGGAATTTTGAGAAATTTTGGCCTTTTGGTCTGTGCCTGTAGTACGCTATTTGTGGAAGAAAAGATAGCTGCAGGTATATTGTACTAACGTGTAAAACCCCCAAACTGTATACTTTGGTGGGATTATGTATGTAATTAAATGCTAATAAGGAAAAAAAATAGAGAGCTTAGAGTAAGAAGTCTTGTAACTACAGCTGCAATAGTATGCACAAAATATTTATTCTCTTTTGTAAAAATAAGTTGATCTAATCCACACCCCCCCTTACTCCTCATGAACCAGTTGGTGGGGGTACCTCACACTGAGATTTAAGGGAATTGAAAGAATATTTTTGTGCCTTTAGCCAGTGTTTCGCTTTAGCTAATTCCCAAAAGCTGAGCTAATTCCCAAATTCTCCTTCTGGGAAAGACCTGGAATGCAGATGTTTAGACACAGATACTTAGAACTAGAGTCCTTTTTCTTGATAAGCTACAAGCTTGTCTGGAGAGATGAGACAGGTGAGAGTTGTGGAATTGCTCCCCTGCTGTCTTTGCACCACCAGATGCTATTAAAACATGCTACAGTAGTGTTTTTCTCATCTCCGTGTGGGTTTGTAGAATATGTTTGTGTCTTACATGTTAAAACTAAGCTAATATTTCTGGAAATACTTAATTATGATTTCAAAAACTGGGTGTGTCTTTGTTATTCATGGATGGCATCTCAAGTTTTTTAAGCTTAGTTCTTTGCCTTTTTCATTTGTAATGAGCCTGTTTCAAAAATCACAAGTATTTCAAAACATTGCAAAGTTTGTTTTGACAGGAGTGGAACATCTCTAGAAGGAAGGAATGCTTTAATCAGCGTTACCCCTTTGAGGCCTGCACTGCACTCTGATATCTCTTGGTTTGAAACTGGGAATTCTCTGTAAAGATACAATAAAGGTCAGAATTTGTTAGGTTCTTTCATATTCAGAACTCTGTTCCCTGCTGTGAGGAGGAAGAGCGATAGATACGGAAGCACTGTTCAGCTTGGCACTAAGGATTAGCTGAAAGGTGCTGGTGAAGGTGGAACAATAGATTTCCTTATCCCTTCTTCTGGCACTTTGCAGCCAAATATGGCTATGGAGTTTGATTAACTTCAAGATATGTTTATTTTTTGTAACATTAAAAAAACAAGAAACACCCAACCTTGAGAAGTTCTTAAAATGTTTGGAAATACTCTGCAGCGATTTCAGTCTAACGACAGTCTGCCTAAGGGTTTGGGAGAACCCCTGCTGCAAGAGCCTCGTCTGGGGTACAGTAAACTCAGTGATTGAGACTCCTAAAAGTATAGATCAGATTTACTCTTGTTTCTGCCCATGAGCAGCTGGGGATGAATTTCACAGGAGCATTGATCCCGGGGTTTTGTACAGGGAGAAGCTCTGCGTCTAACGATCCTGTGTGTGGCTGCACTAATAACCTGGCCACCGTATCTTTCACAACAACTCCTCTGATTTGAGGTGAAATATGTTGTCAGAACTGATCAGCATGATAGTCCCCATGCAGTGAAAGCCTTGCTGCATTCAGAGGTAACATTCACCTGGGTGTTCTGGGGCTGATGTGGGAATTCAGCTCAGAGTTCCTGTACACACTGGTTGCTGCAGTTTCACAGGTTGGGCTCTTAATTCAGAGTGTATATAAGAGGAAAGGAATTTGAACCTTATTTCTGGAATAACTTTGCCTTTGTCTGTTTTTTCCCGGTGAAATCAGACAGACTCTGCTCCTAACTGGGAATAATTAACATTTCCTGAACTTGGCTGTTGCAGATATCCCAGAGCTGCACTGGTCCGTGTGGGTGTTGTAGCTGTGCACGCAGACAGCGCTGGGGAGAGCAGGGAGAAATGTTCTGGTGTTGCTGGAGTAGGCTGATACTCAAGGAGACTTTCTGGAATAGAATGTGAAGATGCTTCCTTAGTCATAATCTTCTCTGCGCTTCTGAGACCTGTATAACTTTGAAGGCATTACTCTACCACCCGGTGATTAATATTGAATCTGAGCAATATTTTGTATCTTCGGCAGGGCAAATGCCAAAGAAAGTTTCTGATTAATAGTCTCTGATTAGACTGTCCCTGTCAAATTGACTAATGTAATGCAGTGGTGAGCCCTGACTGATTGCGCTGGAAGCCTTGTGCAGTTTTCTAGAAGATGCTCATTACAGGAGATTCCCACGTAATGTTGGACAGACCATAAAGAGAATTGGGCTTGTCAGTCTTTTATCATGACAGTTATTTAAAAATTAATGCATCAGTTTTGAAACGCAGAGCCCTGCTTGTTCGTACGTTTGCTGACAGCGCTGTGGTAATGACAGGTGAGTGTGTGAGGTGGACTTCCTAAAATCAGCTCAGGCGCGGGCTGCTCCGCAGACCCGTTTAATATAATGGAACAGGCTAATGCACAGGAGATCAAACGGGGACCACAACGCACTCATCCGTGTCACACACCCTGTCGTTCTGCTTTGATCGAAGGCCGTTCCGAGGCGTTATCTGAAACGACAGTTTTAGCCTACCAAGGAGACCCCTGCTAACGTGGAAGGCAGGGCCGTAACTTTAGAGCCCACGCATTGTTACTCGCTCTGAGCGTGTCACGCAGTGACCCAGAATAACTGCTGGGAAGAGCAGCTACAGCTGGAGGCCACTCCTGGCTCCAGCACTCTGAAGCATGAAGAGTTTGGGGAGCAAGAGTGGGGATGATCTCGGTGTCGCCTCCGGACAGCCCCTGGCCTTGCGCTCGGTGAGGGGCTGGCCTGTCTCTGGCTCCAGCTGCCCCAGTAGCTCTCCTGGCAGGTTGGAGGAAAGCAGCAACACTGAGAAGTTGAAGGTAGTGAAGTGTCTTACGTGCTGGTGCTCAGTGGGGACTTCCAGAACTGTCTTCAAGCACAAGCATGTAGTGAATCACGGTTTTTTCTGCAGCTGTTTCTAAGCAGGAAAATGAGTCTGTGCTTTTCCAACCAAGTCAGTTCTTGTGCAGAAATCTGGCAGATGGGTGGGAATTCCTTGGTGAACCGCTGTCCAGCGTGCACATCTTGCACGCAGATGGGGCAGATCCGTGGAGAGCCCTCTTGGGCTCTTTGACTGAGAGCACTCCATGGGTGCTGCCCAGTCCAAACTGCTCCGTGTTTTGCTTTATAAAAGTCTTGTGAGTTCTTTGGGACTGTAAACATCTTTCTGTCCTGTGAGGACAGGCCTTGTGCAGTGTCTCTGTCAAAGGGATCCTGGCCTCTGTTTAGGTCCTCTGGATAGCAGAGAAATGCAGGTAAGATCTGAACTGTCACATACACTTAGCATGGCAAGGTCTGAGCTGGAGGGACTCCGAGGTGATTTTGCTCAGGTATCCCTCTGACAGCAGCAGCTCTGTGCTGGGTCATCTGTGCACTTGGTGGGGGGGGGCAGGGGTTGGATTTTTGCCTTTTGGGCAGCTGCTGCTTTCTGCCCCAGAACTCCCTTGTTCCTGTGGTGTGCAAACCCCTCTGTAGGAGCACTGGGGGAAGGTGATGGCTGTTCTTCCCCCTCCACCTCTAACCCCATCCTTCATCTGCTTATTAGTCTTCCAGCTGTCTGCAGTCAGCATTTCAAATGGAGAAATTGTAAACTGAGTGTTAGAGGCAAATTAAACATTTGCCGTCTTGTGAAGAAAGGTCTTTAATTAGGAGAAGGATACATTCAAATGCCAAAAGCAAAAAAAAAAAAAAAAAATTGACAGGGGACGGGCAAGCAGGGGAAGCAGGAGAAAAGAGAGCGGGAGGAAAGAGAGCGTATAAAGTCCTTGGATGTTTTAATAAATGATGTATCTGAGGATTATTTGATGTAGTTGAGGCTGCCAGGATGTCTTGTATTTTCAGTACCAGAACTGAAACTTATTTAGGATTTAAAAAAGAACCTTTTTGAGGTAAGGAATTTATTAATAATTTCCTGTAACTTCTGTCCAAAATGCTGGAGTAAATTTCTTTTGATATAATACAGACTTCTGGAAGTACATGGAAATCCCATGGCTCTGACGTGACTGCAACTTGGAGCAGCGTCTTAAAGTTTGGAATTACTATCTTGGTTCTTTCAGAAAGTTTTTGAATACCTGTCTGGTGCTGGGCTTGTTACTTCCATTTCTCTGCTGCAGTAACTGGTCTCCTGAACCCTTAAAAAGGGTACCCTGTCATAGCGGCGCTGCGGTGTCATGCTGCCGGCGCGCGGCGCGGCGGCGAGTGTCCAATTGATAGGCTGTCACCGGCGTCTTGTTTCGGCAGAGCACGTTCGTGACATCTAACTTGCAGTTTCAGTGCTGTTGAGTGAACCAGAGGAGGATGATCCTTTACGATTGCTCTGTCTGCCTGAGATGCTCTCGAAGGTACTTGGGAGACTGGAAAGGGAAGAAAATGTTCCTTAAATTGCAAAAATAACAGAAGCTATTTTCAGTGATGTTCACTCTAGCTCTGTGTGTGATATTTGGTTCTGTGCCTCCGAAACCATGAGCTGGTGCCAAATTTTTTGTGCCGGTCTCTTCTAATTAGCTGTTCATGCTAAGCCTAATCCTTTAACGAAATCGAACTCAGTATAATGCAGGTTGCACAGTCGCTTCTTCAGACGATAACTCCTCGTTTTTGTTTGTTTTTTACAGTGGGAACTCCATACTATATGTCCCCAGAAAGAATACATGAAAACGGCTATAACTTTAAATCTGATATCTGGTCTTTGGGCTGTTTATTGTACGAGGCAAGTATCTTCTAACGTTTTATTTCCCAAGTTTGTCTTAAGCTCACAATATGGTACGGGAACGGAATAGGTCAGATTTACTTTAGCCAAACTGTTGAGAAACCTTATGAACAGTTAACTCTTGTTGTGCTCATCGTGTGCTTTTTGAGCAGGAACAGCAAAGGGGTCGTGCCACGCAGCACAGTGCTCGCTTTCATTTATAGGTCACAGTAGCTGTTGAGGCCATGGACATAAACCCACAGCTTCCTGCATCTGTCCTTCCCTCTCTGAGCAGAGCTGTCGCTAGGGCAGCCTGTTCATGGCTTCTCCCAAATACTCTGTGTGTTTCAAAAATACCAAATTTCACTTGGATTTAAGCTACTGGTTTGTTAAACTGAATCCTGACCGATCAGAGTATTTTCATTTCGGTAGCTTTCAAGAAAGTAAACCAGTTTTTATCTAATGTGAAAATACTTTCTCTACCTTTATTAGACTATAGCTGGATTTTTTTCTAGTTGTACATCTTGTTCTAGCCAAATGCCCAGGCACCCTGTATGAGCTGCACGCTTAGTGTGCAACTTTTCTGAAAAGCTATTACATATATTTTGAAAATAAGTGCTATTTTATCATTATAAAATGAGTTAGGAGTTGTTATTTTATAACAGTATTTTGAGTTGTCTAATTTCATTTCTAGCTGGGATCAAAGGGTGCTCCCCACTCTCGTACTCATTTATAATCTAATCTGAATCGTTTTTTACATGTGTGTGCATCGTTGCATTCAAGTAAAAGTGCACGTCAACAACGAGAGCGCTTTTATCCCAGCCCAGAGAATTAAAAATCCCTGGGATTTTTAGTCATAAGAATGTTGCTCACATCCTCTTTGGGTAATAAATTATGTGAACCGATGACATTTTGCTTCTCACTACAACTTCTCCTAACCACATGGAATTAGAGAATAAACAGAAATGTAATTTATTTTGTGAGCACATCCGATGTGAAAACTGCTCTAGTTAAGCCTGTGCTCCAGCGAGTTGATTAAACAACCTTTTAGGCCCAGGCTTAAACCAGTAAATTTTCCCATACCATTGGCCTTCCCAGCAGGAGTTGAGGGTTTGTCACTGTTCCTGCTTCTGGGAAGAACGCTCATCTGCGGCCAGTGGCCGGCTGAGCGAGGGGACCCGCTGCGGGCGGTGCGTTTCTGAGGCCTGAGCCCCGCACCCCGATCGGTGCTGATTTACTGTTGGCAGCGTGTGAACAGGCCGCGTGCCGTGTGGCCTCGGTGAGGGAGGCTGGTACCAGCTGGGAGCTCGGTGAGATCAGCAAAACCCTGCTGAGGGGGCTTAAGCGGTTTGGGGAGCCTGACTCCAGCAGCCCTTTGCTTCTCGCACAGCCCAGCAGTCCAGTTATGGACTTGAGTGTGGTGCTAAAAATGCTCTTGGGGGGGAAAACCCCCCACAGTTGTCTGTTCTTACAGTCCTACCAGTGTGCATCCAGATTCTGCATCTCCCCAGTGAGACTCTTCTGTGGGAACAGGGGGAAGGAAGCCTCAGCTCCCAGTAATTGGGTTTTGTAGAATCACATAATGGTTTGGGTTGGAAGGGACCTTAAAGATCATCTCATTCCAACCCTCCTGCCATGGGCAGGGACACCTCCCACTAGAGCAGGTTGCTCAGAGCCCCATCCAACCTGGTCTTGAGTACATTACACTGAACACTTCCAGGTACACTTTGTGTATTGGACCCGGAGTTCTCAGTTTAAGGTTTTGTTGAGTCGAGGACTTTGGCCCTGCCGTGATGTGTTGGACTTGCCATGTCTGTCAGTAGTGGTCAGAGTTGCCCAGGTTGGCCCCAGCTACCCGTTTGCTGCTGTTGTGTACAGCTTCTCCAGCGGGCCGCTCCAAGGCGTTTTGGAGGCTGAGCTCTGCTGGAGATGAGAGTCCAGATTTATGCAGAGAGAAATATTTAGCGTTGTGCTGAGATATGTTGTTGTTGCAGGCAATATGGTCCCCTTATGGCACAGGAGTCGTAGTACTCCTTACATTTCTAGGAGCTGACTTAATTACACACTAAACATAATTCTCTGGTAGGAGTAGCGGGACTGTAGTAACATGTGAATGGTTTGGCATGTGAAGCTTTCTTAAATTTACCTCCTACATAGGTGAGAGCCTTCCCTTCGTGAGCAGGAGCTGGGAGATCTTGCAACTTCCAGGAAGGACTGGACAGCTACCAATCTTGTGTTCAGTAGATAAACAACTACTTGACTTTTTAAACTTTCTAGAGTTTGGAAAATTAGAAATCAAATCCGTATGCCTTTGAAGTCGCTGTATTTTGTCCTCGCTAATTTCTTCTAACGAGAATGTTTTTCCATTTGGCTTAAAAGTAAGCAATGCTTGTTTGGTTGTGAGTCACTTCTGATATTTCTCCAGATAGATTGTGTAGATAAGCTGCAGAGAGATTTAATGTACAAATTGCCTTCAGAGACACGCATGTCCACTGGAATCCACTTAGGGAACGTTGAGGGGTTTGGGATGTGATGCCACATAGCACCACTTAACTTTGACATCGATAATCATACAGTGATTTTTATTAAATCTTATCAATACAGTAGGAACTGTCTTCATCCCTCACTTCCTGTAGATATCTGTCAGCAAGATGACTTGGATGGGATAAAAATAAGTTGTTAATTCCCAGAATATAGCTACAAGCAATGACTTCAGCAGTTCTGGCAAGACGATCAATTTAGACGCTAACTGATTCCTGTACATATATATTTTTTAACCAGTCGTACTGCCTGGTGGTCATTGTAAATGGAGATCTAGCTGTCCCGTGGTAATTGCTCTAATCAAAATGTCAGGAGCAAGCCCCAGTGTAGCATCACAAACTGCTGTTAGTGAGAGATTTGGAGCGCCTGTGGTCACGACCCCGCAGACCTGACTGGTTTAGTCAGAATGTGTGTGCTGCCTCTTCCTGGTTTAATTCCCTGCATTTACCACCCCAAAACCCATGGTGTTGTCTTTCTGTTCATCCGTGAGCACTTAACTAGGCTTGGGAAGAGAAGTTAAAGGGAATTGAAAAACCCCTTTCAACCTTAGCGGTGTTATTGATGTTTGTATTGAAATCTCAGAGACCTTATTTAACCCCTTGCTTGCCTCCCGTGCCTTCCCTAATGTGCCCCTTAGTGCTTTTCTCAGAACAACTTTGTGTGCTGGGCTCTTTGGGTTTGTTGTAACTGATGGAGAGCAGTTTGCTATCAATCTCTAACTGGAGATTAGAGTCTCTAATTGGAGTCTCTCATTCTCTTCCCCCCTGATTTGCCTGTGTCTGTTACAACACGAGTGAAGTAACAGTGATACAACTTCACCTTTTCCACTCCGAGAACTTCCAAAAGGCCACGAGCACGGGGCTGTCGGGGCTCTCACCCAGCTGCTGGGGCTCTGCTCACAAGCCTGCTGGGCAACTCTTCAGCCTCATGTCTGGAGGGTGATGAGGAGCAGCTTGACATTACTCCTGGTAGTAGTGGAGAAACCACAGAGAGGTACATGTGTGCCCATTCCCCAACCCGCTGCGCTCTGCAGCTTTTAAAGGCCTAACTCCTCCTCTCCCTCAGCCTGCAGCAAAGCACAGTGTCACCAGCACAGCAAATATCTCAAGCTACGTTACGTGAAGTGTGACAGAAAACTGAATGAGCCTGGAGTTTCCTGAGGTGTTTTCGGAAGCTGTGTACTCAGTCCACTGTGTCATTTGGGTACCTTTGTATATCCTGTGCTGCCATTTATTAGACTCTGGATAGCTGATAGATACCTCTGCAGGGGCTTCCCAGGAAATATTTTATCCCACAGGTACGTAAGACAATAACCTTGGAGGTTGGGCCAGAATATATCTTACTGCTTCTCGTAATGGCTCAGAACTCCTTGCAGAAGGCCTCCTACCCCTGCGTGGTTGTCTTGCGCAAGGTGACCCTGAGCAGCGAGGCAGCTTCGCGCTGAATTCACAGAGCAACTGATGTCTTGCAAATAAGGGAGGAAGACGCAGAATACCTTATTTAAAAGATGAGATTTATGATTTAAACCCAGAATTGTTTATCTTGATGTGTCCTGTGTTGCTTAACACTCGGAGGTGTGCTCACGGTGATGAGGTTGCGGTGAGATACTTCTGGCTGCTGCCCGCTCGGAGATGCCCCTGCCCTGGGCCACATCCTGCTGCTGGGGATCAAACACAGCAGGTCAGAACCCTGCCCTGATCCAGACTGCTGCAGATGGCTGGTAATCCATCAGTCTTGATTCCCAACTTGAGGATAATCGAGTCGAGGATCTAGTATTGACTTCTTTTAATTCTGCTGGGAGCTTGCTGTGCGTGTCAGCAGCGAGACCGCGTCCTTCAGATGGCTTTCACAGCACATGGTAATGAGCAGAAGACTAATAATCATCAAATAACCCCCTATTAAAGCCGCAGTGAGAAGCATCAACTTCAGCTGCCCTCACCGTGAAAAGCTTGCCGATTTGATGCGGCGTGTAGCAAAATGGTTTGAAAAGATCTAAACAGAGTGGATAATATCCACAATTACCCAGCGGTGCTTCATTAGGAGGAGGTGTCACCGTGCTGCACAAGGGCTGCCTCTGACAGGCAGCACGAGCAGCACTTGAGCACAGCCTGGACAGATCCGCTGGGCCTGGGTCCTGGTGGGGAAAGGTCCTGAGCTCATCATCTGTACCTCAGACAGCTGTGGCTTCAGCCATATTTCCTGTGTTCAGAAATGTCTGTTTTGTTACGGCTGCTTTCCCGAGGCTCACGGTTCAGTGTTTGTTTAGACCTTCTGGTTCAGAACTTGCAGTCTGAGTGGTTTTCCACACACAAAGATGCAGTTTCCTTCCTGAGACTTAAGTATAACATAAACATACCTTTGTAAGGAGCCTCCGCATGCCCTGGAAGGAATTCTTCCCACCCAGAGCCTTCCGTCATGCTCTCCTTGCTGTGTGAGCAGCCTGTTTATCTCGCACATCTCGCATGTGATGCAAATGCTGGACTCATAAAGTGGAGTTGAAAGAGGAAAAAGACCAGACTGATTAGGAAGAGTTTTGGTAGTTTGGTTCCTAAATCTGCCTGGGATGCTCTTGTCTAAATAGAAGATTTCTGCCAGGAGGTGATGCTTGTTTTGAGGTAGATCTGGGCCTTTTTTAAAGGCTGAAGTACACCGCTCATTTAGAAGATTCTTCATGCTCTAGGTAGCTGAATGTCCAAAAATAATCCATTTGTTCTTGTAGCAGGCTATTAAAAACCTACCAGTCGAGCTGAATATGGTCATGACCGAGGAAGATTGAAAGTGGCATTGCTATCAGTGACAGAAGAGGTTCTACTTTTTAAAGAGATGCTCGTGTTTAGGGGAGGGTTCCACAGTCATCTTTGAGGCAGCTGCTTTCTTACTGCTTGTCCTGTGATCCGAGCAGCCTATTTCTTCTTGGTTTTTTTTTTTTCTTTTTGAAAAGGTGCTTTATTCTGTGTACCTGTAGAAATCCCAGCATCCCCCAGCAGGATCGTTTTGGACAGGAAGAATCACGGTGACAGGAAAACAGAGTCTTTTCCAGCCGGGGTGCTGCCCAGGGGCCATGTACTGTGGTCACAGGCAGCTCCGGGGGGGGGCGTAGGGACAGGGCGCTGGAATCCTGGGGCTGCACTGGGAACAGCGCCGGAGCGGGGCCTGGCTGCTGGAGCCAGCACAACTGGCACTGCCGCATCTCAGACGGGGCAGGAGCAGCTCCGCGAGCGGGGGGCAGCACCTCGGAGCAGCTTTGGCCGGGGACAGTCTCTGAGAGTGACGTCATCTCTTGCTCCCTGACAAAGAACAAAACTTGCTCTTGCGAGTCAGCAGCACCGAGGGCTTGCGAATTCTTTGCACTTCTGAAATCGTTTCTGTTGTTTTTCTCTCCAGATGGCAGCTCTTCAGAGTCCGTTCTATGGAGATAAAATGAACCTGTTTTCTCTTTGCCAAAAAATAGAGCAATGTGACTACCCACCTCTTCCAGCTGAACATTATTCTGAAAAGGTAAATGGGGAGCATTTTTGCAGGGGAACGTGGTGGGGGTGCAGTCAAGTTCCTCCCACGCGAGGTAAGGGGAACCTGGAGGGAGAAGTGCCCCCCCCCCCCCACAAGGCAGAACACGAGAGGGCCAGAGTGGTCTGGGTACCTTCAGGGCTGGCTAAGTAAATAATTATTGTCAGGTCTGAATACTGCCAAGCTCAATTAAGACAGAAAGGATTTCTCAATGTGGGGAATATTTCGAAACTGAAAATCTGTGATGCTGGTAAAAACCAACAGGGAGCCATGGGAAAGCCCTCTCCTTCCCTTCCTTTCCCTTAAAATAACACGCCAGAAGACAGCACTTGAATTCTTGTTTATGAAGTCTCCCATGTGTAGCAAGGAGAGAAAGACCCTTTTAAAGAAAGAGGGAGAAAATCTCTTTAGTTTAATGCACTAAGCATCCGTAGAGCAGCTGTACGGGGGCTTCCTAAAGTCTGGTTTTTGTGGGTGTGAAAGCGAGGGAAGGAGCAGGAGCTGAACTGGAGTATATACAGAAGTTGTCGCTGTGTGTGCTCGCTCGGTGGTGTTTCACTTCAGCTGCAAACACGTGTGGTGTTCTTCAGGGCCTTTTGAGCTGCGTTGGCTTTTTGAACTATTTTTTTTCCCCTTGCCTAGACAAACCGGCTGGTTTTCCTTACCTCGTTCAGTTACAGTTGCCTTCTCTGTGGAAGGAAATGGCTAATGTATTTTCTAAATGTTCACCATGTCCTTTGGGGGTTTTCTTTTGTTTTATTCCTCCTCAGAGTTCTGAGGAGCAAGAGGCAGGATGCAGGGGAAATACCATCCACAGCCAGCAGCAAAGGGCCTGGTCCCCACCCTGAGAGAGACCCTGCACCACACATTTTACTTAGTTTTTTACTTGCAAAGTAACTCCTGCAAAAGAATATTTGATAATTTTTAATTTTTTTGTTCCCCGAGCTGCCATAGCAGCATGTCCTGGCTCCGTGCGTCCCCGTTTGCCGTGCTCTGTAGCGTGTGTTTCAGGATATGCCTGCTGGCAGCAGGAATTAGTGTAAGTTGACAGATGTGTTTCCTGTCTTTACAATTACTGTCTGTTTGCTTCCCTCTGGCAGTGCTAAAGAGTGTGTGTAGTGTAGTGATACAATCCGGGGTGAGAAGGATGGTTTAAAGCTCAAAGGCGCCAGGTCCCAGAGAACTAGACTCCAGATGGTGTTCATACACTATTAACAGAATGCTTGACAAAGTTGGAGGAGGGCTCTGCCTTTGGCTGTAGCTCATCTCGCTGCATTAGCTGCTGCTTCTGCCTGAAACCGCAGAGAGCTTCAATTCTCTGACTGTTGGAACACGACTCCACCGTGAACAACACTCGGTTCAGCACGTGCTTTTAAAGATGGGATTTTCAGATGCTTTTGGAGTGGACAGCTGAAGGTGTGGTGGTGTCTCCCAGCAGCCAGGCTGGATCAGCTGTGCAGGCAGGATCAGAAACGCAGAGGAGCAAGTTGACCAGAAGGAATTTGTCCTTCCCATGGCCGATGGGTGGGTGGTTGTCCTGGTCTGGACGTTCGCGTTCTCCTTCGGGAGCAAATGGCTCTGTTCTAGATTGAAAGGGCAGAGTCTTTACAGCCTCTCTAATAATGTCACTGCTGCGGTTGTGAGTGGTGTGGGAAAGCAGTAAAGCCATTACATCCCCTCGCTGAGGGCAGGGGTGAGGATTAGGCCAGAGTTCCCAGTGAGGCTCAAGCCATCAGCCTGTTTCCTGTGCCTCAGTAGCGCAGTCTCAAAGCAAAGCTCCGGCTGTAGGCTGACTGCTGATCCCATGGTATTTTAGTCACAGTGTTGGTCCAGGCGAACAAGGCATGGGGTGTCCTTTCAGTGACGTCCTCCTCTCCACAGCCTGCTGTGGCTAACCACTCCAGATCCTGCCTGGCCAACTGGTGTGTCGCTTGCAGCAGGAGGAGGAGCTGCTGCTCCAGACAGGATTAATTTTCTGTATCAGGAGCAAATTTGCAAGTAACTGGAGGTACTGTTTGGTGGTGCTTATCAAGGCTTGGTCCACCAGTTCCTTATACTTGGTGAAATGCCGGAGCTGTCCTGGTCGTCGGTAGAGGACGCAAGTGCCCAGGCTGGCTCTAAGCGCTCTGTTTACGTGAGAGCACAGGTAGTGGTTGGACAAACTGTACCCATAGCACAGGTCAGAGCTTTACAAGTGCTTTAATTTGTTGGTGTGTGTTTTGTGGTGATCTTGTGTGATCAGGACTGAGGTACCTGTTAGATCTTCAGGGTCTTGGGGTTACAAAGGCAGCCCCCCCACCCTCAGACACTGCAGCAGTTGGGAGAGGATGGGCCAGGCAGTGGGGGTGGGTTTGCTCAGGAGGCAGCCCAGCTCGGGGGTTGTATTGCCCTCTGTGTACGCACGAAATGAGGGCAGGGTGATGAGCTGGTGAGCGGTAACTGCGCTACGCCACGTCCTTGCCGCTTGTGCTGCCCGTGTGCCCCGGCCTCTGTCCTGCCAGCGCCTTCCCGGCCGAAACCTGCGCCAGGCGATGGGAAGCGCGGGGCCGTGCTCCATCCAGAGCTGAAACCTCGAGTATGTTCAGTAATGCAGCTGAAGCCGTGTGCTTGATAGCTCCATGGTCATGCTTTTAATTACCACTAAAATAATTGGCACTGTGGCTACTGGGAGGATGTGAGAAGATCAGAGGCTCAAGGCTGTTTCTCCCGGTGCCTCAGGGGTACGAGCGGCTTTCAGTGTCTGTGTAATTAAAAGCTACAATCTTTCATGTGCACAATAAAGAGGGTTGGGAGGTGGGGAGACTTCAGCCTTTCTGCATTTTATTTATTAAACATAATCAATGACCAGTTTCTCTTCTGCACAAAGGTTTTTAGGAAGCACTGGTGTTTGACAGCCGTGTGCCCGTATCTGCAGATACAAAAGTGCTGTGCTTATATTAAAAACCTTGAACTGCCTTGTTCCCAGGGATTGCTGTGGGGAGGGAAGTGCTGTTGTGGTAGAGGAGAGCTCTGTTCAGGTCACAGTTTTAAACCTGTCCCTCTACTCCCCCCTTTCCTCAGAGTCCATTTTCATAGGCAAGTCCATCCCCTCCTGTCAGCTCAGTCACATTTCTGGTTAGGAATCTCATTTTTCCTTCCTTCGTCTCCATCCTGCTCCTGTGCTGGTGCCTCCCTCTGCCCAGCGCTGCCTCCGCACCCCATCAGTTTTATCACCAAAAAAAGAAGGAAAAAGAAGTAGCTTTGAAACGCCCAGTGTCAGGAGTAACAGGTCAGAGGCTGTTGCACTCTCTCTGTAGAGCGGCACTAGAGCACCGAGCAGGGAACCCCCAGCTCCGTCTGTGCTCTGAGCTCATTGTACACGACGCTGTAAAGTCTCCTGGGCTGTGTGGAAGTTTTAAACTTCCGGTGCTGAAAGTTTGGTGGGAAAGGTTCCTCCTGGCCCTTTTGTAGGGTGGGGGGACACGGGACGGAGGGACAGAGCTGTAGCTGCAGTCTGCCCAGGAATGCCTGCGTGAGAGGTCCCCGGCTGCAGGGGTGGGCCAGACATTCCCATACCCTTTCCCAGTAAGAAGCCAGTGGGTTTGTTGACGTTTGCATGCCTGTTTTCCTGTCTTTCAGCTGCGGGAGCTGGTCAGCATGTGCATATACCCTGATCCAGATCAGAGACCTGACATTGGTTACGTGCACCAAATAGCAAAACAGATGCATGTTTGGACCTCCAGCACATGAACCCTCTGCAGACGCTCGAGAAGCCAGCACAGCTCAGTCTTACTTGAATTTTTTTTTTTCTCAGATGAAACCGACTGGTGCCCAGTCACACAAGTGAGAGGGTTGAGCACTCGTAGCAAGATGCTCCATTATTTCTGCAGGTTATTTGACAAGGACTCTTACAAGGTGGTCATGCTTTAACGTGAAGGTTCTGTGAGGTATTGCGAATGATTTTTTTTTTTTTTTAAATTTTTTTTAGGCCAATAACTTGTTACAGATGTAGATCATTTAAGGGTCCTTTCTTAAAACTGTCGTGTGTAATCTAGGATAGACCATAGTAACGGGGGGTCAGGGCATTGACGCGCCCCTTCTATCTTAACTGTAATGTGAACTATTGAAATAATTCCTTTGGTGAAATCACTTTATACTAATGTAAGAATTACAGTAGATTTTGTGTAATTTGTATAACTGCTACTTTGCCTCTTCTGCAAATGGTTAATAGCAAATTCAGTTTTTACTTCGTATATTTTAAAGCAGCCATTTCTGTGTTTTTATTAATTCCCGCCTCTTCAGACGTAGGAACTGGGAGGGGCTGGGGGGCGGGAAACGATTATTTGAAGATTTCTTACCTTTTTTTTTTTTCTTTTAATTGAAAATTTAGTGAGTATTTTGCTGATTTATCTGTTAACTTGGCTACAGCCAATGAGGTGAGTTGAGCATGTACCTGGGGGAAAAAAAAAAGAGAGAAAACCATGCTAAACCAACCCAAAACAAGCCTTGCTCCTGCAAGGAAATTTTCTTTAAACCTCTTTTCCCATTTGGCATGATTCTTTTTGGACTACAGGTTCTTGTTAAAAACCAGTGTTTGTGTAAGCCAGACAGATTCTGGTGAAGAGACTTCTACAGGTTCAGCAGTACATTAGGTACTCTGTGTACAACTGAAGCAAAGCAGTGTGTAGAACACTCTGAAAACTTCCAAAAAAAAAAAGTCAAATGCTTTGGGTATGCAATTCTGCCTAAGGATCGGCCCCTCTATTTAACTGTGAACGACCATTTTCAGAATGTGAATTTTTATAAAATCTCAACCTGATTTGAAGGAGTCATCTTCTTTAACTAATGAAAATTGTCAACAAACTAAATTCATTCATTGAATCAATGATTTGTTTCATTACTGTCGATGAAAAATAGCCACTGCTTTAGGAACAAACGTGGATTCACGTTCAAGTGTTTCCATTTCATTTGCCTGCTCAGAAGAGCAGGGCTGCACTTCATGTTCTGGAGGACTCCAGCGGGGGCAATCGATAGCCTGCACTGTTCCGGCGCCGCTTCCGCCTGCGCGGCGCTGAGAGCTGTGTGGGACAGTTCAGTGCAGCCTGGGCCTGGTTTTTTTCTTACAAAAAGCATACAGTCCTTGTTTTGGAAATAGGGTTAGAGGGTTACATACATATATACGCTTTTAGTGAATTTTTTTTTTAACCTAATTTGCTCTACTTAAAGGAAACCTGCAGTGCCACCTTCAACTGCTTCTCCTCAGACTTCAAAATATTTATCTAGGGTTAACAAAGAAAAGCTATTAATTGCTGTGAATAATGTTGGTATCATTAATGCAAGGTGCCATTTTATTGAGTCTTCTCAGCAGAAAGTTGAGCCTGCTGCTCTCAGGAGAGACTTGGGAAATTCAAATCAGCATGAGAACGTAGTGGAGGCACCAGCTTGCTTCCAACATTCCCATGCTACCTTGTTTAATTTATACCCAGCTTCTTTAGCAGTTCTTAGAGTTGGCTGTCGCTGTTCCACTGCAGATTTCCTTTAAGCCGCGGTGGCAGCTACACGTTCAGAGGGAGGGTTGTGCTGCGCCTCTCGGTGTAACACGGAAAAGGATCTTTGGCTTCCAGGGAAGCTCAGCTTAAATTTGAGTATCTTGAGAAGTCTGGTCACTTTCTTGCTACATAAAACTTATTAGTGCTTATAAGTAAATGTATTGCAAGAGGTAATTTTTTTGCAATTGTGCATTTTTAGATAAATAAAAAAAAATATTTACAAAATAAACACTTTTGTTTACAAAAAAGGACTCCGGTATTAAGGAAAATATTAAAAAGAAAAAAACCCACAACACAAAAACCTCCCTCCTCCCCCTACAAACACTGAAAACAGGTCTAAATGCGTCTATGAAACTGTTCTAACGGCTGTTACCTGTAGATCTTTTCCAGAAAATGGACAAATGGACAACAGAAACAGTTGTCCCAACAGAAAACGGTGTGTGAATCTCTACCCTCGGAATTGTGGCACAGCTAAAGCTGGTTTTCCTGGCTGTTTGTGGCAGGATGTGAAGACCAGGGACTGGTGAAGGTGACTGTAGGTGATAGGCCTTCCCTTTGACTAGATGAAGTAATTCTGCAGGTGGATTTTCTGCTAGCTTGCTTTTTTTTTCTCTCTTTTTTCAGGTACTGTATGAAAATGTTTGAAATGAGTTTCTCTCAAATAGTACAAGCTCAGGATTTTAGGACAGAAAAGGTCCAAGTGAAGGCAAGTAACAAAGACAATTAGACTTGGAACTACACCCTCTTCAGTGATGCAGTTTAGAAATGAAAACGTGTGCACCAGGGTGGAGGCTGATCTGCTCCTGATCCTCTTCCCTACAAAAGCAGGGAAGAATTAACATAATCCTCCCCTGACAGCCAGTGGTAGCCCTGCAGTGATAGAGGTACCAGCAAGCTGCTCTAGGTCAAGGTCAGTACTCACTGTTTTTATACCTTTTTTTTGAGCTTGTATGTATCCCTCAAGAGCAGCACATCATGGTAAATTAAAACTCATCAAATTAGGTTTATACAGCATAGTTTTACCCTTGCCCTTCTGTTCCTACAGTGATGTAACAAACCAGCTCTTGTAGTGGGGTGTCTCTTCTGCCCTCAGTGACAGAACGGTGCCTGGTACCTCCTCCAGGAGCCTGCCTCTCACAGGCTACCTGAGAGCTTTTAGGGCAAAGCCCAACTCCCTTTCCCAGACCCCAAAAGAGGGGGTGAGTTTCTACAGTTCAGTTGTGCAGGAGCCTTGCCTTTTCAACAGCATGAGAAGGGAAAAGCAGCAAAAGAAACCATAAAAACACTCATGAGGAGAATGGTCAGAACCTCTTTATTCTGTAGCAGCTGCCTCATGCCTCTCCACGAGGAGTGCTGGGCTCCCCAGATGCCGAAGGGCTGCATGTGCCCCTTCAGGATGTGTCCATGGTCTGTACAGTTTCATCCACCACCTCGATTTCCAGGAGTGACACATTTTCTGTGAGAACAGCAGTAGTTCCCTTTTCACACTTGTATCTACCATGCCTGTTAAAGAAATAAGTGAAAATTAAGCTGGAAGATGGTGCCACACAGGAAAACTCTCCTAAAGTTATAGAGCTAATCAGCTGTCTTCTCAAGTTTCTGTAAAAGTCCAAAGTAAGAGGAAGTGTAGTTCCTGCCAGATCCAAACTGACTGCACTACATGGTAATGGTTCAGATAAATCAGCATTTTCAGGAAACGCACTCTTTAAAAATAAATTACCAAGTAATTGGAAAGGCTACTTGAGAGAAGTAAGAGGGATCTCATTACATCGCAGGACATTCTTGCTGTGTACTCTCCCTCAAAGAACAAGTAATTTATTTGGTTCTTTGCGTCTCTAGAATAACTTTTACCAGTGTATTAGCTTGGGATTTCTGTGCTAAAATTGGCCAACTTTTACCACTGAAACTGTAACTGCATCTGACTAAATGAGCTGTCACCCAGTTAGAGTGGAATCCAGAATCTCACTCAAAATATGTACTAAGAACTCTAGAGAAGGAAGGGTCACAACTGCTGGAGGTGTGGAGGAAGAAATCAAAGAGTCCTTTAACTGAAGCAAGGCAAGTTCTGTGTCTGGCCAGGGTGTCTGCCTTAAAAAGAAGGGGAAAAGCTATTTCCGTAAACTCCACTATTTTGGCAGCGGATGGAAGAGTTGCACAACTTGTTTCAGATAAAAGTACATATTGCAAAACCCTTCAGCTGCCTGGGGGGCTGTGATTTCACTGATTAAGCAACTTAGTTCACCAGGCAAGATATCTCGGGGTGCAGAAGTAAAATCTGCCAGCTCCTCTAATGCTCCAGTTTTGCTCACTCCAGAATTTGATCACCTCTGGTAACACTCAGGAGACAGTACAAGACCACATGAAATGCACTTGAATGCAGCCTTGTTCCCAAACACACGAGTGTCTGCAACAGAACATTCAAGAGATTCCATAGTGCTGCCTTAGGGAGACAAATGTCAGAATCATGGCACCCTGGAGAAGGGTTTACTGGACAGGGTCACATCCTCTGCGTGAAAGAAGTGAACACCCAGAGCAGTGAAAGGAGTGGGGTGGTGCAGAAATCTCTTTGCTGTGTCTTGCCAAAGGAAAGAGCTAGGAAAGAAAAGCACAAGTTTCTACCTCGTGGAAGCAGCTGAGAGGAGCATTTGATTAGGAAAGCAGAACACCCCAGCAGGCGTTAGTTTGTGTATATGTGAAATGGGACTCAACTTTAGTCCAAACTGAAAAAAAAAAATACCAGGCCTCGTGACTGCTGTATTTAGCTATTAACTGTGAACTGTCCTTAAGCTCATCAGTATATCTCTGGACAACATTGAGGAAACCGTAGTGAGCAAGAGAGTGCCTGTGTCACCCTAATAATCTTGCATGGGGCACATGTTCCAGCCACTGAATAGAAAGGGCCACTAGAAATAAAACACAGTCCCCCAGTCAGAGGCTGGCACTGGGGACTGCTCCCCCTTGTTCTGGGTTTGTCCTGCAGGGGGTTCCTGGATGGAGGCTGAGGACAGGCTGTGCTGCCCAAGACTGGTTTGAACCAGACCTGCAAAGCGTTCATGGTGCCACTCATCCTCCTGACACCTCACAGATTTTGTCAAGAATGTCCCCGAACAAGACCCTGCTGCTCCCTGATAGCAAAAGGAACCCAACTATCTGCCCAGTCACAAATGTGACATTTTGTTACATCCTCAAATTGCCTGAAACTCCAGAACAGAGTCTTGGTGTGGTAACTCAGTGGCAGGTACGAAATTAATTTGTTTCCTTCACCATCTGTAGGTGCCACTCAGCCTCCATTCAGCTGCAGCTGCTAATTTTTTGTTTAGCTGAAATTCCTCTACAGATAAATGAGCTTACTCATGACAAAATCTAATGTTATGGAAAAGAGGAATCGCTGGGAAGAGCCTGGGTAATGCACAGCTTCAGGAGGACTCACCTGTCCCCCTTTCTGTTGGCCACGTCATAGGGACGGAGAAAATCCAACTTGTTCTTGCTGATCACGCAGATATCTATGTTGCTGCCGGAGCCCAGATCGTTGTAGATGCCAGCTGCGATGGCATCTCTCACAAGCTGTTTGGCTTCCTCTTCCTGGAAAAGTTAAAAAAGCTGTCACTGCACAAGTGTTGGCATTTCACAGAAATGTTTGTCCATGTGACGGCGGAAGCTGTGAGCTCTCGGAACAATAAATGAGATACCAGCACCTCTCTAACCACGGAGTGCAGCGGTGCTGAGCGGTGGCACCAGCTGCAGGGACCACTTTTTGTCCTGGTCATGATCTACCACCCCCCAGGACAGGTCAGGGTTAGTAAAGACAGTCAAGGAAGCAGAATAAAGATTTCTGTCTTAATGAATGGAAAAAGTAAGTTTGAGGATTTTTATCTTCCAGGCTTTTGTGCACATGTATGTTACAAGGTGCCCGTGGTGCCCTCTGTGTACCAGCTGCTTACAAACCAGAGTCACACTAATTTAGCTACAAGGCTTCCCTGGGTAGGGACTGATGAATCCTCCTCTCTGCTACCCAAATTATTTCTATCATTTTGCAATGTAGGTTGGTTTGCTAAATTTATTTGGCTCATTGTAGTAGTAGCTGTGTTGCAAAGCAGCCTTGCTCTGAACTGTAGCTGGATAACATATTTTATTCCAGTCCTCAATGCAAGTGCAGAGAATTTATAAAGAAACCTGCTGAAAATACAGGTCAAACTGGGTACCTGTCAAAATATTGTGACTTCCAGCTTAGTTCTTAACATTTAAATGGAAAAACAAAATGGAAAATTTGCTAGTTTCTTTTCTGCTGTACACTTCAGAAATTCCATAGGTAGCTAAAGCAAAACAAACATGTAATAGAGTTCATTGAATGCATACAGTATTTATAGATGTTAAAAGCACGTATAGTTCTAAATTACTTGGTACAACCAGCAGAATCCTATTTGCAGCAAAACTAGACTAGAAAACCAGAAGAGGAAATAAAGCTCCCTGCTTTCACTGCCTCTGAAACCACGCACTAATCCGGCAGAAGCTGCAGCGTTTGCTGCTGTACAGGTTTGGTGTAGCTCCTTTTTTATTTAAAAGGGCAAACGCTTAGCTGCCGAAACGCACCCACTGCACCCAACTGCCCAAGGAGCCTGGGACAGAGCCCGGCCCTGCCTGCGATACCCCCAGGAACAGCCAGCCCAGGGTCTCAGACAAGGAAATGTTTCGGAGTCATCAAAGTCTCCAGTAAAATATTACACCAAATCTGTAATCACCATCATCCACCCCCAGTAAATGCACAAACAGCCAAGGGAAGGTGTCAGAAATGCGGTCGCGCTGTGCCCGGCCACCGAGGCCATCGCAGCTGCGCTGGCTCCCTCTACAGATCCCCAGCAGGGCTGGTTTCCGTTGGAAATCTCGGCTCTGATGTGGGGCTAGTGGCAATAATCCGACGCAGCCAGTAAATCCCTCCATTGGCACCGTAACTGAGGAGGGTGAGCGTGGAATGTTGCAAAATAACTTTCTTGATGTATGGTTTTAGAGCTTGTAAAAGCCAGGTACAGGCATCTGCTCTCAGCACCTCCACCTGCCCGTCTGTCTGACGCAGGACACGCTACCGCTTGACCAAGCCCTGAGTTGGGCGTGCGACCGAGCCCTCTGCCCTGCACCTCTTCCCAGGGCACTGTGGTACTTGCCTAGAGCCACAAAACCAGCCAGGACCTGTCCTGCACCCTCTGCTCCACTGGTGCTTGTACAAAGCAAGTGCTACAAAGGGCTTGTAGGGTCAGAATCCAAGGAAAACAGATTGTACCTCAGTGGATACAGGTGTATATATACACACACACTTCAGTCTTTTCAGGAGCCTCTTAAGCACATACCAGAGAACATAAGACCCCCTTTACTTTTTCTCAAAAGTGTATAAGGAACTTACCAGAAAAACTCTTGCCTAGAGGCTGCCTGGTCCAGGAAAGAAAAAGACTGAAACACATCTACAAACACAGAAGTTTGGACTCCAGCTCTTCCTCAAGCTGTCTGTGGCAGCTGCTGCTCTGCCAGCCCAACACCATCACAACTGGACACGCAGTTTACCCCACCTTCTGCCACCAGCCATCACAAATGAGAGCCCAACTATTCAGTGCTGACTGGGAGAAAGAAACGGCAGCTTTTAAACATCTGCTTAACTGTGAAGGCCCCGGCGTCTCTGCCGGTGTCCCACCACACGCCACTCGTGATGCCAGGAGCCACAGCCCACTCCAGACCCTGCCATCGGGCAGCAGCTGCACACTCCAGGGTACAAGTGCAGCTAAAGAGGAGCCCAAAATTAGCTCAGCTACCCTCACGTCTGCTCCCGGTGCATGCTCTGCATTCTCCGCTGGCCCTCTAGAAAAGAGGTTGTTAATAACAGTATTCCTGTTCCAACAGTTTCCTTAGGGGACTGGCCAGGACGGGGCGTTGTCTTCAGTGAACTACAGAAATAGTATAAATTCTTATTTCACTCGGTGGTTTTGGGAATAAAACTCTGATAAGCAATTCCTCCTTCAACTGACAGAGGACTACTTTCACCAACTGGTGCATGCTAAGGGTATTTTAGTACCCTGGAAGGAAATATACTAAAATAAAAACAAAGAGGTATGTTTTAAAAAATTAAGTGGTTGGCAAAACCAGAATAATTTTAAGCTACTAGGTGTTAGAGTAAGAAAAGCACTGCAGCTTGGTGGGGGGTTTGTTCCACTCTTTTAGATAATGTAAATCTTGCAGACTCCTCACTAATTTAAAATGTATTTACTTTCTAAAGTGTACTCTTGTCAACCTACTGTTATCAAAATCGTTCTAAAAATACCCAGTGCAGTCATTAGAACCCAGCTGTAACTGCACTAAGGCACCCACGACACTGAGAAAGCCCAAAATGTAGCCTCAGCTCTCTCATCAGACACTGTGCAGCCTGGTTCATGAACCTGGAGTAATTTTAATTACAGAAAATGCTGCTTCAGTGCCATGTGTACTCCTCCTCCCCTTTTCAGAATTTAGGAAGGTAACCAGAATAGCCACAAGAGAAAAAAAACAAACCAACCCACAGCATTCTTTGCTCAAGCTCCTGCACACACAATTCCAGCAAGGAACTTGCTATTTCACCGTCAAAAACTGGGGGGGTTAGCACGAAGTGCCAACGCAGCCTTAAGTACGGGGGCATGAATGAGCCACTGTAATAATTAATCTTAAAAACCCTTAAAAGTTCAGAGTGTATAAAAAGAGCCCTTCCTCCTGCAGGGTTGCAGAGACCAAACTACCCGGGAATATCATTCTCTGGGGTCCCCAGTGCTGCTTAAATGAGATTACAGCAAGAGTGATGCGCTGCAGCACGAGGCGGCGGTGACAGGCAGCACTTTATAGAGCTATCTGTTTGTCTCCATCACCGCCGCGCGCGATGTGTCCCCGGACTCCAATGTGCAACTCCATTTACCACCACATGACAAATGGGCAGCACTTGTAAAAGGCGCAAAGAGGTCCAGATCAGCCGTGTAATGGTCACCACAGATGTACCGCAGTGCGCGAGGGGGGAGAAAACAGACCCCCAAGTTCATTAAAGTGACCAGTAATGGATCTTTCAAAGCGTGTCTTAGGAATAGTGCAGTAAAGGCTAAAATAAATAACTCAGCATGGAAGGCTAATCTGAAACGGTGTTTGATAAATTATTTATAACACAGACAATTGTCTGCATTTAATATTGGCGCTACTGGTAGCATCTTTAAAAGATGATTTATGTGTTGTAATGCCATTAAGCTTTATATGGGCCCGCTGCTAGCTATAAAGTCTGCTGAGATTTAGAGAATGAGTTTTAAACTGTCACTGCAACATCATAGTAGATAGAGCCTGTATTAAATCTTTACTTTAAACCTGTTATCTGGAGAGTTGCATTTTGTAGACACTCAAGACCTGATAGATTACCCCTCTCCAGCTGCTATGGTGCAAGTCCCAAACAGCACCAATGAGGAAGTTTTACACATTATTCTTGTATATGACTTGAATCAAGTTTCTCTTCTCACTTAAGCCATTTCCAGATTTCAAATGCTGCTGAAGGCAAAGAGAGAGACTTTTCTAGAGAAGATGTGGATATTTCTACATCACATTAGTACTGTCTTTACTAACAGCTTTTAAACAAGTTTGTCATTATGCCTCCAGCAGTAAAGGCAGCAGCTGGAACAGCTCTGCAAATATTATCTCCTCAACACTCCATAACTTCACAAGCAAGATAAACAGAAATGCCTTCTCCAGATTTAAAAACTGTAGAAAGGAATGTCTTTCTTTTTTTATTTTTAATTCTTACCAAAGCAGAATGAATACCTTCTGCAGGTACGTGATACCTAGTGCAGCTCTCCACCACTAAGTCTTATCAGGAATTTAAAATACAGTGCACAATGAATGTTAACATAGAATTAACATGAGTGTGGAACAATTGTAGTAAAAAAAATTCATATACTTATCACAACTGCCTTTTACAACAATGACATTTGTTTAAATATAATGTAAAAAGTTGATCCTACTTAAAGCGAGAATCCACAACACTCGTGTGGCAAGAGAACGGGGGGGGAATGGGGGTATCAGAAGCTTCGGGAAAGACAATGATAAATAAAAAAATAGATCTATAAAGGAGTATTGGGAATTTGGGGCTAGGCAAGTGATACCTCTTGAAGGACATAAGCACCTACAGAAGCATAATTAGACTTCGGAAGAGCAATCAGCAGATACAACCCGTGCGAGGATGAGCGAGGCTGCCTGTGGGGAGAAGCTGTGCTAGAGATCAATATGTAACTGGAAGCAATGCTAAAATCTCCTGGCAAGGTCCGAAGAGAGAACAAAACTGAGGAGCAAAGTACTCTGTGTTTTTCTTGTAAGAAGAGGTTGAAAGACTCCATTAGTGAGAATGGATTTGTTCTGGCTACCTCTGAAGCTGGAAAGGGGCTGGCACATGCGATTTCAACCACGCGGGTTTAACTCTTCACCAAAAAAGTATCTATTTCCAGCAGTACTTTGTAAGGGGATAAAAAAAATTATGGAACTAAATCGATGTCATTCAAGTTGTTTTGTTTTTTTTTAAATAGACCTAAGCTACAATCAACAGTTTGCCTTTCGTGTTTGACCAAGTGAATGAAAATTAAAAGTAGCCGGTCTTTCTAAGCTCTCACCCTTCACATCCACCATCCTCTGGCTGTGCTCAAAAAGGTCACAGAAGATTCTAGAGGTAGAATGCTGAGGTTTAAATGTCCAAACACACACGAACCTGGCTATTAGATGTGACACGTATGGAGGATCAGGACTGCAAATCGCAGAAAAGGGGCTGCAACTGACCACAGCACAAAGAAACATTTACAAGTTGCAAGTAGAAACAATTAAAGCAAGGATCACACCAAAGGCAAAGGGGTTATGAAAATCAGAATCTCTAAGATCAGCAGCATCTGGGAAACACGGAGCGGTAAAGCAAAGATGGGCCCTGGGAACAAACACCCACTTGTGCATAAAGAATGGGCAGAAATGATCTGAATATTCCCAGCACGTGATGGAAAAATTAAGGTACCTAAAGACATCTAGGAGTCAAACTGCCCTGTCTAGGTAGGAAGGCAGCATCGCCTCCGTGCTGCTGAATTGCAACCATGCGCTGTTTTGGAATCCTGTATGCTCTGAAGAAAAAAACGTCTGCCTAGAGAAAAATAAAACTTCAAATACTACATACAAGGTTTAGTTTTACTGAACAGCATTGGAGACTTTGATAAACAGCAATGTAGTAGCTTCTAAAGCAAAAGTAAGTCAGGGGGGAGTGACATAACTCGATTACTTTGTGTGTTAAACAGACAAGCCGCGTAGGTAACGGGGATCATGTTACTTTCCAGTTCTGTTTCCACAGCCTTATTTAACAAGGAACTGAAATGCTCCAAATTCTGAAACAATACTTTCATTCACTTGCAGGAAGGCAGGTGAATGACTCAGTATTTGCACAAACAGTCTCAAGGAATCAAAAAACTATTAAATAGTATTTGAATTTTCTCTGCGGAACATCGCTCTCAAGCGCTGTGAAACATGGCTTCTTTTGGAGTGGTGACTTGATGTATTTGTCTAAATGCTCCAAAAGATAAACAGGGAAAAAAATTGCTTTGCTGGGAAGCAGCAGTCTTCAGCACGAATACAGCATGGGCAGGAAATTATGCAAAACACAATCAGAGCCTCTCACCGAGCCACTGGCCTTGTTAGAACCCTGCAATTTGAGGTTCTGCACAAACGAAGCTGGTTCAGTCATTAACAGATCACAGAATCACAGATTAGGCAACTCTTTGCTGCATTTGATGTCAGTTTTGTCATGAATAATATGTTAGTAACTGTTTATTTTTCTAACTGTTTTCTACTAGGAACTTTTCAGATAAAATGCACCTTAGTCCCTAATTATTATTCTGATTACAGTTTACTCATGTTCTGCTGGTAGATGCCTGCAAGCCCAGACGCATCGCCACCCCCCTTTCTGATACTGTACAGCACACAAGTATAATAAACCATGTTAATATTTCATACCAGTGTGAAATATGCTGGAGTATCAATTCAACATCTGCTGTCTTTAGGGTACTGGCGTCCCGCAGAGACACTTTCAATTTGTAATTGAGTTCTATACTGAATTAATCAGCAGTTTATCTTTTTTAGTAAAATAATGTCTTCCCCACTAACCTGGATTTACATTAACAATTTATGCCAAATTACCTGCCAAGGCAAGAAACTTATATGATTCGGAACTACCATTCAATAAGGTTAGTTCCTCTATGTCATTCCTTACATGACTAGTAGTACAGCACAAATTTCCAATGCCGCTGAATTAAATTACAAGCTCCTCTCAACTAACAGAATTTCTTTTCATACTATTCCCATACCCTGAATTCTGAATGAATATGAAAATTCATTTAGCCCATCACTTCTTATGCCAGGGTGAATGAGGTTCATGGTTTTTTTAGGGAACGGATTCTCCAAATAAAAAGACCTGAACAGAAGCAGAGCTGTAAATTCTGCCAGGCTGCAAGTTCTACCCTGACAGGGCGACAGCCTCGATTTTCCGTACAGCTGCGTTACCGTGCGCTAACACGCTGAGCCTCAGCTGCCAGCAAGCAGCCAGAGATGTAGACCGTGCAGATGACAATTAAAATTACTCTACATTGTTACTGCATATCAAAAAAAAAATTTCCAGCAATAACACCCCTGGCTTCAAATAAAGCAAATCCCCATTCATACAACTACTGCTTTACCTCTGAAGAAAGGAGGGAACGGAATGAAGGTCAATAGGTCAATATTTCAACTTGGGCCCTCTGGTACTTCTTCCTTCCTAACAGAACGAAACGCTCCGCAGCGCTCATCGGCTGCGCCCGGCTCCAGCCGCTCTTCCTGCTCAGGCAGGATTCCCACTCTGCCTGCGCAGCCCTCGCCGCAGGAGCGGCACTCGGGCTTTGTGCCATCTGAAATCTTTTTCCAGGATGTTTTGCTCATGTTCTGCAGTTAGGTGAGATACACAAACTGAAACAATTTAAACTGGAACACCTGCTCCTGAGAAATGCATCAAAAATAATTACCTGTCCTCCAGCCACCCTGTGCAGTGAAATGATCTCTCAGCACACAGCCCTGCTTCTGACTAGCTCGGCGATATTATTATGTACAAAGTTTAAGCATTACTTTCGTGAAGGTGAAGAAATTGTTGCTCTTTGTCATGCAGCAAGGCCCAATTTAAACTAAGATGAAATTTATTTCCCTCTATACAGTCCATAAACAGAAAACTCGAAGAAGGTGCTATCACTGGTAACTCGGACCAATGCTGTCGGCACTTCCCCCCCGATTCCTGCGCGGGAATTGCGCTCTGATACGTTCAGAAAGCGCACCTCGGAACCCTTCTCCGGTAGCCCCCGCCACTCCAGAGCGCATCTAGCCAGCACATGTTAAATCAGCCTCATATTTCCTATTTAACTTTAGTTCCTCACAGGAAATCAGTCCAAGGCACAGTTCTGTGAAAGAAGATGAGAACAGTCCAACCGTCCAATGTGTCAAGCAGAAGCCAGGTTACCATAATTTTAATATAATCTAAAAAACTTAATCACAGTGTGCTGAGTCTGTATTTTCTGGATGACTGTCTGCACCAACAGCTGATGCCTGCCCGTGGAAACTCCAGTCTCTGCAGGAGACAATACAGGTATGTAAGGAAAGCGTGGAATCTGTATCGCCAGGAGCTCTGTCAGAACAGGCAGTGAAGAAATGCCACTAACAGCCTCAGTTGCTGTCACTGGGTAATGAAATAAACAGACACAGAGAGCACACAAATACCAAGTACTTACTTTCGCTCATGGAACCAGATTTTTTTTTCCTCCCCATTTACTTAATCTCTGTGTTTGACACCAACGGGGGTTCAAGTATCTCAGGCAGGCTCTCCAGCTTAACTCTGATAGTCTGGCTTGATCTCTATTGTCTGCTGTCTGAGTTCGGCAGACAAACCTCCCAGCAAGTGGTCACCTTCCCCTGGAGCCATTAAAGCTCCGGGTGTCAGCTGGCAGGATTAGCCGCCGCAGCCCACACCTGAGCCCTGTGGCCCGGACACCGGCATTTTGATCACCACCACTAATGAAGGTGGAATTCATGTGCAGCTTGTCATTGCTCCTGAGCCTCCAATCACACAGATGCAGGCTAAATAAGAGTGATGAGACAACTATTGTTGAAGATTAGAGGGTTTTGACAGTTTCCAAAAATAGCTCAGTATTATTGTCAGTAGTTAAAAATAATTCCACCATATTGAGGGACAGTAGGAAATACAAGCACAGGAACATTTGAATGATCTGTATGCCAGCTGTTTCAAACTGGGAGAAAGTGACATGTTTGCATAATATTTTGTACTATGCCTGATGTATTTTTTACTGAAATGAGGGGTACGCAGTGCAAGTTGCATTTAGACTACTTTTTACTTTGATACACCCCAGAGATGGTACCGCACGTGGAGCGTCGGAGGAAGGCATCCTTTATACCTCAGCTGCTTCACACGGGGGATATGGGGCTGCTCAGAAGTACCTCAAAAATCAGCAGCAAAGCCAGAAATGAGACCGTGGACCAGAAGAGCCCAAATATACACATTTTGCAACCTCCAGTCCTCTTCCTTCCTGCAATTTCTTTGGAAACACACCTACTCTGACAGCTGCAACTCTTCAAAGCTTCCTACCTCCAGCTCCTATCTGCTCATCACTTCTCCTTTCACAGAGGACTACCCAATCTGCCAGATGAGCTGCTCGCAAGATCTGCTCCCTAACCCACGTTTGTCAAAGCCAAACAAGTTACCAAAAGCAATCTCCGCAGACTGATCACAAAAACAAACCTGGCCAACAGGCAAAGGAGCACAAACATCTGGTAGGAGAGCAAGACGCAGGTTTTGGGCCAGCACAGCTGCTGCAGAAGGGTAAGTGCCTACATTCCGAGTAAAATGTATTCAGAAAAGCCCCCTCTTACTTTTTAATCTGTTCTTACACCTCCAGAGTATTTTTCTTTCATTCAGTACCACCTGATTTCCTGCCATGCTTAAAAAATGGTATAAAAAGTAACTGCAAATATAGTCTTGCATTTTTGGGGTGATCCATTTTAGAAATAATTACTCAATACCTACCAGACTACCTCCTTCCTTTTTTTTTTTTTCCACCTATTCCATGCCCCTGAACTCATTACACAAAGATTTACTTCCTCTTCCCTGCAATAGTTCTGCTTTCTGTAGTTTCTACTGATTCTCTTCCTCTTGGATCCTCTTTTTATTAAATCTGGCCGTTTTGATGAAATACAGAAGAGATAGGAAGTTACAAGCAGCCTGTTTCCTTGCTTAAACATGAAGCTCTTGTCAGAAGGCTACAACACGGCCTCGCGGCACATCAAGTAATTCTTCCACAGACAAAAAGCTTCTGCTTTTCAAACGGAAATCAAATACCAGAAGAAAATATATAACCCCCCCAATCTCCCTAGAAATTCAACAACCACAGTACAGATAAACCCAGAATTCCAGCACTTACTACTATGGGACATTTTTTCCCCAGATCACGATGGTTTCCACATCCAGTGACTCAGAGTATTTTCTTACTCGTGTTTAACACCAGAAGGCACAAATGCATTTGCAAAATCTGACTGTAAGGTTTAAAAACCATGTGGCTACTCTAGCGAAAGAAAAATGGGCTGCAATGAAAGATCTAAGCTCAAAACACTCTATTAGGTGTGCTGTTCTTCCACTTATGTTTTTTAAGGTAGATCTATAGCTGCCCACATGACAGATTAATATTGTTCCACAGTAGTTAGGTGCTTGGCATTACATTTTTGAAGCATCTACAGGCCTTCGGGGCTGAAAGTGTTCACATCTTCAGCAATCTATAATGGTTCCTCTAGAGGCCAGCACTTGCTTCATAATGAAACATGCCTCCATAAATCAGACTGCAGAAGTGGCACTTGGGTACGTCACCATCTATCTTAGCGGTTTCTCTGAAGGATGTTGGGTAAAGATCATCTCCCGGCATTGCAACCAGGGAAAGGACCATCACAGTTGGCATTGATAAAGCATGTGCTACTTAAATCTGAAGACACACTAAGTCTACGGAAAAAAACACATCCTGCTGGTGTTAGCATGCCTCAGGCAGTGGTAGAAGCTTCAGCAACTCATCTTCAAAAGGCAGAGAGCCAGGGCTCTAGAAACCTGCAAAAATTGGCTAAGCCTGCAGTCTTCTTTATTTTTTATTTTTTTATTTTTTTTTAAGTTGAGCATCTTCAAAGTCTATGATTCTAACTGTAGGGCACAGCAGCTGCCACTGCAGATTTGATCCTCTCAGCTTTTGGCAGCTCTCAACTTGAAATTCTAGCAAAAGAATTTTTCAAGTTGCTATTATTGCCTGTCATGGATTTATAAATATTGTGCACTATCTGCTGTGGCATGGCTCTCATGGGACACCAGTGCATGCCAAAAGCATAACAGAATGAAAAACAGTTCCTATTCTTCAAATAAATGCTAATTTTTTTTAACTGTGCTCACACGATGCGTTTGGTGATCAGCTTCAATAGTACAGAATATATATCAGAGGCAAAAAAGCTGATTGTCTTTTCCAGTAGTATTCAGCTGCTACTTTCATTAAGCTTGTTTAATTACATTCCAGATGCTAATTTGCAAGTCGATACCAGAGGGTGCAGGACAGTTTGCCTTTGAATCATTTTTCTGTGATGTGATGGTCTTGAAGCACACCACTACCCTCCAGTAGCCCTAGCAAGATATTCTGACAATTAGTGCAAAAGAAAGCAGTATTGATCTTGACAGAAAAAATATTAATCCTCTACCCATTTTCTTAAATTAATCTCTAGGAATTTTAAATTTCTCATCATTGCCGTTTCATAGCAAATTTTATGTAAAATACATAGTGTACTTTGGATTTAAATTGTTTTAATTTCAGTAGAAATAGCATTTGTTGTTTCATTAGTGGGGGGGGGGGGGAAATGACAACAAACCCACATGTGACTTAGCAGGTAAAGATTAAGCTGGAATGCATAAAGTGTTTAAGAATACACTTGAGCTTTATCACCTGAAACTCTGCTGGTTTAGTTACTACAATCACTAAATTGTTATTAGAATATCTGGTAAGAACAAAGGAAGGGTTAAGGCGTGTGCAAGTCTCCAAATCCAAATATCTATTTCCACAAACTGGTGGGCTGCATTTCTACGCGCGTGTTGCAACGGTGAATATCTGCTGCCATTTATGGTTGTGTGCGAAGACAATTTAATTAGGATGACCTTTCTAAATAGGAAAAAGTTGGGAGATTTACCAATTTTTGGTTGCTCTTACACAAAGAATGACTTAAAACACAAGGTTGAAAACTAGCTGAGAACAAGATGAAATTTCTCGTTGCGTAGCACAGCTCTTTGAAAGCGGCCTGTTGTGCTGTAGCTGTTGATTCCAGGGATTTGTAGCCCATGTTTTCCGAACAAATAGCACACATGCCAGGAGCAGAGTCACACCAGGGGCTGGAAGAAGAGACTCCATCATTCGCACAGCAGCACAAGGGGAGAGGTAGAGAGTCCACCTCTATTTAGTGGTTCTTTCAATCAGTAATCTACTGTAGCGCTATTTCCAGAAGAAACCTGAGTGCCAATTAAAAATATTCCAATATTTCCTATAGCATTTATAAATACACTGAAGGCCAGAAGTCCAGTGTCTTCAGCTTCTGCCCCAACACTGCAGCAACCCAGGAACGCCGAGCTCCCTGCGTGTCCGTAACCTCGCGCACCCTCAGCTATTTCCTGTGTGCTGACAAGAGCAGCCAGCTCCAGAGGTAATTGGGAAACTGCTTATTAGGAACTCTTAGCAGTTTAACTAATGGAAAACCTCTCAAAACAAGGTGGGATTTTTAAATTAACAGGTATTACATGTCATATTTCTTCAGGAGATGTAACTCTAAATTTTAATTCATCTACTTTAGAGAGGAACTCAGTGGACTTGCAGGACTAGCACCTGAAAAATACAGAGTTTGAAGGGAAGGAAATGACCCACACACAGCGGCTGCACTGCAAAGGTGAGGAACATCTGAAGACCTTTTCTGAAGTAATCAACTTTTTTCCTTTTCCACGTTACTCAGCAATACTGGATAGCTGTCAGATTTGTTATAGGTGCATTTTAGGCTGAAACAATTGCAACGTGAAGTGTTACAAGTAATTTTTAATGGGTTCAATTTTCAATTTTGTGTTCAATTCTTTTTCTTTTTTTTTTAAACTGTGAAATGACTAATCAATTGGAATGAGAAGGAGTATTCACAGAAAGTCTGAAGAGATTTGTGTGGTTTAAAAGAGGGCTTGACATTAAGGAAGCATTTTACAAAATACGGTTACAGAAAGCTCGTTAATTGTTTGGGGTTTATTTCCATCAATTGTCTGCAGATAACTGGATTTTCCACTGTTCAGTTTAGTTAGACCACGGTCAGTGCCTACTAAGTGTATGGAGATAGTACAGATAACACAAAAGTAACCGAATAGTTTACTCTGATCTTAATCACAGCACTCCAGCCTTCAGCTCTCCTGAAGGATTCTCTCTAATGAGCAACCCTTTCTCAATTTGTCGTGATCATCAGCAAATCACAAACAACTCACTACCTTAAAAGCTGATTATCAGAAGATTTATAAGTTGATATTAAAAAAAAAAGTACAGCTACTGGTTCTGAACATGCTCAACCAGAAATCTAACTGGTTTCACGTGCTACTTGAACGTTTTTTTGTCGATTTAACAATCGCACGCTCTCCTTTCAGGATTGAGAGAGGACTGGCCACTGATGGAGAAACGGCAACATTGTCTGTGCCAGGGCGGTGAATTCCTGAAGTCAACTATAATTAGTAAGTTGCACACTTTTAAAGCTTTCACCTATATTCAGATCACACCAGTTTTTCCATATATCAATTTGCAGGAAGCTGTATTTTTTTAAATTTCTTTTACCCATCAAATTTTTGCAGTAAGCTGACATTAGTACATTTTAAATACAGGGACACTAGAGCAGATTTAGTTTTTTTAAAGCTTAAAATCTCAAATTCTTATGAGCATTATTGAGGGAAAAACCACTGAGGTTTAAAAAAAAAAAAAAATAGGCATTTTCTTACCTCCATGTCAGGTTTGTATTTATCTTCGAACACTGCCATAGCTGCTAATGATCCAGAACCTGTAGTAACAAAATTAGGACATTTATTTAGCCAGTGTGTTTAGATACAGTATTTAAGGAAAAGGATAAAAAAATATCAGCAGCACAAACCAGACTGAAGTCTACTTTAGCTTACTATACACTCTAAAGAGTCTACCCTTTTTAAGTCCAGCACCTAATTTAAGGCTAAATTTCTAGCCAGTGTGCACAGCCTGTCGTGGTCGCCGTTCCAACAGCCTTTTTTCTTTTTACTATTGGAAACACTAAGATATGAAAACGAACACCGCAATTTGTAATTCCTACTCCTCCGTTGCTCCTGTCCCACTTTTGTGCCTGGCCACGTTAGAGCGGATGTCACTTAATAGTAAGACACTTGGAATGAATAGATTGCTCTAACGAGCTGCCCCAGCACAGTCACCTTCACACACGGGGGCAAGCCAACCAGCGCTGGGAACAGGGAGCGGCTGCTGCCACCAGCTTATTTCCCATTTCTACTTTTAAACAGTTTATTATGCATTTACTTTGCACCATTATCCTCATATTGAACAATAACAGCTGAATAGACAAAGTGACAGATACAAAAACACGAGTCTGATGTTACTCCTCTTAAAGGACGCCGTGTGAGTGTAGTCATGGAACAGAAGCCGTCTCTACCCAAAGCGCTCTAACGGCGGCTGCTGGAGATGTGCTCTCTGTAAATGAATAGGACAAGCACTATGATACTATCTGGAACTGTAAACTTGCTTTGTTCAGAAAGCGTGAGTCCGCGGGAAGATCTCGTCTGTCTGCGGCCGCAGCCATATTTCAGAGAGCGCTACTTTTGGGGAGTGAATAAAGTTACCCGCAATTTTTTACTCCAATTAGAAGATTTTTTTGGCATTTATTACTTTTTAACTTGTTTTGCATACTGCTATCTGTTTAGCTGGGTCACAGAGAAAGCCATATTTTCTATTTAAAATGATTTGTGTATATCGCTTGACCACCTCAATGGTTTAGTGAAAGAAAAAGGCAGCGATTAAACAGTTTCAAATGAGGTGTCCTGCTGATTTTATCAAGTCTGCTGAATGTATAATGAAAAAGGAGAAGCTGACACTGACACTGTTGAGAAAATACAGACTACCTTATCTGAACCATTTAAGGAGGTCCAATTATAGATCAAATTTAAAGGGTAGAAGCAGCAGATTTACAGACACAAATCAATGAACATGGTAATCCCAATGAATATGACAGATACTCCTGTTACAGAATATTGCTGTGGTTGAGGATCATTACCTTTACAGTACCAAATACATCACATCTAAAAGCAGTGGGACACTCTAAGTGTGTACTTGTATTACAGGCAATGACTATTCATTTACACCTCAGAGCAATACGTGACTCCATTTTTTAACTGCTGAAACTGGGAATAAAGAAGATTTTTAAGCAACTAATAGCTGAAATGAACTGCTGATACAAACAGCTGGTAACAGAACAAAGCACAAATAAAAGGAATTTTACTGATCCTTCAAACAAGGTCAACATAACGTGTGTTCCAAAACAAATACAGGACTTGAACCATAAAATAATTCTTCTTGTGGAATGACACAGAACATTTTTAATGAGGGGGAAAAAAAAAAAAAAAAGAAAAAATGGAGTCTGAAACTACAACCACATTCTTACTACGCTAAATTGAGGGCCTACCACAAGCAGAATGGGAAGCTTCAAATACAGAAAACAACCTTACCCTTGAATAAGGATTCTTTAAAAAAAAAAAAAAACCAGACTATAAAGACTGAAAAATGTTCAAGAATGGAAGTATAAAAGGCAGCATCTGACAGAAACTGCTACATTAGCTACTGAGCTAAGAAAAAGTGGTGTTGATTTCTTAAAACTTCTATGGACAAATAAAAATGACCAATAAGACAAATACTGCCATAGTCTCGCCCGTGGCTCAGACCAGGTGCACTCCTCCAGCTCCTCTTTAAAAGGAGTTCCCAGAAGAGCCTGTGGTCAAGAACCTATGCACCTTATGTTACCATGATGCAAATAAACACCAAATCTAATATAGACTTTAAATAAGTAAATGCAGACAGTTCTATGATGTAGATTTTTCTTAAGGAGTTATTTAAAGTCTTAATTTAATTAAACCTACATAGAACTATAGAACAGTAGGGGCTGAACATAGACATTTACATCTGAAAACCAAAATCCCAAGGAGGCTCTAACAGATCAGGAAGTAAAGCTGGAGGAACTGATTAAACTCGTTTGTTTTTCTCTCTGCTGCTTATAAATCCTCAACATAAGGTTTATAAACTTGCATTTTGAAAAAGCACCGTAGCAGAACTCTTAGAGCCCAGCCAAATATTCTCTGAAAGAACAGCTTTTTGTAATCTTAAATAGCACAATGAAAACTCTTTACTCTTCACTTGCAGCAGATGTAAACACCAAGTTTTTAGGAACACAACCAGAGACATACTTTGAGCTTCTCCAGCAAAACAAATCACCTGCTGTTTGACAACAGCAATGAGCTGTTTGGAAACACACCAGCGATGTGCGATATTCTCCTGTAGCACATGAGCTAGGAGAGCCCTCGGCCCCCCGTTTGCACTGCTGGGGGACTGGGACCCCATCACTTCACCGCCCAGGCAGAAATGCGGATGGCTGTGAGCGTAGCTCTGAACTTCACTGTCCCAATTCCACATATGATCCAAACAACCCCACAGTGCTCCATGTAGTTCAGCTGACTTGTGCAGGCCACGGCAGTAAAGTCTGGGAACTCGAGTAAACACTGCAAGCATGGTTTTCTTATTGCAGCAGTTATAAAAGTACAGAAAACTGAGATATGAAGGGTGTATGAGAGCTTGTTTGTACCTGGGGAAAGGGCTGTTCTCTTGTCCATGCATTCAGTGCCCGCCAATTACTCATTTTAACAAGTGTGCTTTGCCTTTGCTTAGAAACAAACTTCACAATTCTCAAACAACGTTTGGAGAACGATAAAATCCAAACACTGCAAAACACCAGCCATTAACTAGGGATAGATGTTCCCACCTCATACACACAACAACTGACTCAAGTCACTACCAGTTGAAATTCCAACGTTGTTAAGATTCAGCAGTTCAACCTTAAATCTAGAGAAGCATTCAGGAGAGCTGAGAGATAATGTGTCATTAAAATTATGTCTTTAACTGAGCTCAAAGTAACACCGAACCAGGTACTTATCTTAGGTAAGTAACTTTAGCTTGAAATCTTAACACCTGGCCAAAGCAGAAACGGGGAGTTTTCTTTGTTGAGCACTGGTCATTTCATACGTTTCCACAACTAAGTTACTAAAAAAAAATTTCTGGACTCAACTGTAATGAGCTCACTTTAAAATCCCCACCTGGTCTTTGCCTCTTCACTACTGATGCAAAGTGAAAGATAATTATTGATACATAGCAAAAAAAAAATAAAATCCAGCCACCAATTTCCACCATGTTCTGCAGCTGCCATAGCTTTTCTAAGACAGATGAACTGGATCTTTTCAGCAGAACATTTACTGAAGACAACAACCTCTTGCTAAGCACAGTCCATTTTCATCACCCAAGGACCTCTCTGGTCCCTCAGCCTGCCACGCTGGAGGATTTACAGAGCCTTGAGAGTAACATTTAGCACTTCCTAATCCATCAGTGTCAGGGCTCCCTGACAGGGCATTTATTCACACGCGCTCATTGTTATTCAATTTGCTGTTCATTCGAGGTAACAATCCGGTGATCTCCCCGGCCCCATCGATCCGGATCATTTTTCACCCCGGTTCCTGGCTGAGGGGCTGGGTCTCAGCAGCAGTAGTGCTTGCTCTGCACCACGACACTGCCAATGCATGGAGAGCTGATTTATGAATATGAAGCAACATCAGTACCAAGGGAGCAGCTTCAGCCACCAGAGACCACTGAACATACTCGCTGTTTCCAAAAGCTGAACTACAGACTTCAAGTGCTTTAATTTTATGCATGCATTTCATTATGAGTCTTGGCCAGAAGCTTTCCTAGACAAGCCAAGCAATCAGACAATCTTGCATCGTTTGCTGAAATCCAATTTTGTCCTTTGTCAGCATAAACAGTTTAATTTGATGTTTTCACTCCTGAGTAAGCACTGAGTATCTTTTAAATCTCCTTTGCAAGGGAAGACGCCACACTGTCCATCCACAAACACACTCCAGTTAAGTAAGAACACACTCCAGCACACTAAACCAAGGAAAACCCACCAACACCTCCACCACCCTTCCTGTTTAACACCAAATTTCCATAAATAAACAGGCCAAAAATACCCACCCTGATTTAATAAACTGCCCCTAGATCATTTGGAAAAAAATAACGAATCGATTAGTGTAAATAAAATCAAAATACAATTCCAACCCCTATCTCTAGATACTTTTTCTGCCGTCTCAGTTCTGCCTTCCTTTTACCTGCATAAACTAATCTCTTCACTAAAATATATCCCAGTCACTGGAGAAAGTATCAGCGTAGCAGGTGAAAAGTAAGGGACATTTGCACTGAGAAGGGCTTTGAGTGACAGCATAGCCAAAAGTAACACGTAGTCACCAGACAGACCCATGACCGCTGACAGCAGTTTAAGCTACAATGAAATTCATCTGTTGATATTCTACTTGTTCGATCTTCTTTTGCTACTCTGTTATTGGGGGGGGGGGGGGGGAAGAGTGGCTGGGATTTCCAGAAATGCCACATTTCAAAGCTTTTAAAACACAAGCGACCGTGTCTGTAGTGGGAGCAGCGTGACTGACTCGGGCCATAGCCACCAGCAGCTATCAGGGTTACTGTTCGCTACAATATTGGGTACGAGGCGATTGCAACAATCAGACCTTGACTTCTTTTTTTATATATCTCAAAGGCTAAACAATGACATCACATGACTGTTACGTGGATTTAATTTACTAAGTAACCTGCGGTTCCCGAGGCAATGGCACCATCTACGGGTCCAACACCACGGCTGCAGGATTGCTGCGAGCTCACCCCCACTCTCCTTACACAGGTAACCAGACGATTCGGTTTAGCAGCTGCACTCCCTCTCCCTGCGAGCTCTTACCAGTTATTTTAGCCTGTACTCCTGTATTATTGCCTAGAAATCAGAGAATTCAGAACTAATCAAACAAGCTGACACTACTATTGAAAATAGTCCCTTTGCCAGAGGCTGGGTGAGTTCTGTAACGTGTCAAGATGTGTGCGTCCTTCCCTTCACCACTGGGTGCTACTGCCCTTCTCAAAAGAACAGGAGGAGGATGGTGATCACTAAGGCTCTGCTGCAAGTCACAAAGCTTATTACAGCTTATTGCTTCAGGATTCTAACCCCAGGGACTCTCCAAGCACCCCTCAAGAATTAGAAACAGAATATGGTGTCTAAAGAAACAATTTTATCGAGAGGCCATGACAAAGAAGAGCTAGAAGAATAACAATTTAACTCGCTGAATCAAGATTAGAGATGAATGAAGATTTTATACTCGGTAACACAGCGTCTTCCTGGATATGCTCCTAAGAGGCCTCTAATCAGGTTGTTTAGCAAGATCACAGGCAAAAGGGTATGTGCTCAAGGGCCACTTCATGACCTGAAATTAGCACTACTGCAAAGCAGCACCGAGGAGTTCAAGTTTAATTCTCTCCTGTAGGTGCTCTTTACCTCCTTCTGTACCACTGGGAAGTGCTGGAGCAGTATTTCTGCTTTTTACACGAGAAAGACAAGACGCTCCAGAAAAGCTTCCTGGGATGTGCATTCTGCTACCACAAAGGACTGACTTCCACATTATCCCACATTCTTGTTTATAGTTGAAAAAACATCAGATAGAAGAATATTTACCAAGGCTGTATTTTACAGTATGCCCCAAACTGCTTTTGCAATTGATCTCGACAGGGTGGTACCTAAATGCCCCAAAAACCTGGGGTTTCTGCTTTCAGTATCACAGTCCCCAGTTTGAAACTGAACCAGCTGTTCACAGAACTCCACATACCTGTCACTCAAATTCCTGCTGCTACAGACAGGAGAGCTGGGCCACTGCCACCTGTCCCCCTGACAGAGGAATACAACTGTCACACTGACCCCAGCAGCAGACAGAATTAAACTTCTTTATTGCAAATTCCATACAGGAATTAAGATCAATTATTACATGTAGCAAATCAACCAGGTGTTGCTTCATTACAATGAAGTATCTTCCCACATAAAATACAGCTGCTCATTACCAGGAAACACAGAAATACAACACTCCCAAAGGAGCAGCGAGGCGCTTTTTTTCCTAATGAAACTACAGAAGAACTTCAGGCAGAACATAATAGTATTTAAATAGTATAAAAGCCCATGTTTTTAAAGTGCTAGAAAACAAACAGAGCCGTGCACCTGCCTTACGGACACAGGCACAGCTTTAATTTGGAAGTCTGGAGTCTGTACAGCTCCCAGGAAAGAGTGGAATTTAAGTCAAAGCACTTTAAATACTAATTTAATTGAAAATGTTCACCCTTTTCCCAGGCAGCTGTTTGAGCCCCACAGGTGCCTCACTTACCCATGGTGACGTAGGGCAGTTTGTCAGTTGAGCCGTGGGGATAGATGCTGTAAAGGTGAGGGCCCGTCACGTCTACTCCCCCGAGAACCAGGGCAGCTCCAATGTAGCCTTGATACCTAGGAGGAAGGTTTACATGGGAAGCTGAGGCCACAAGAAGCTGCAGTTCCTTCTAACGCAACATACACATTAGAGTCTTCCCACGGTCACATCAGGTCCCCGTCCGTAACGGAAAGGCTGCTCCGACCATCTGGGAGCCAGAGGTTAACAAATTCACTGAAATACAGCATTCTTCAGTCTCCTGTTGTTGCTGTGTGAACACCAGCAACCCAGTACAACTATAGCATCACTTCTCAAAACACCAGACTTGATTCCTCTTCCACCTCCCTTCAAAAGCCTATGAGGCAGCCTTGCTAAGAAGAAACCCACTCAGTTACCTGAAGAGCATTTGCTTTAGCATTCGATTAGCTGTGACAACCCTCGGGAGGCGTCCAGTAGACAGTGAATGGAGCTCCAGATTGGAAGAAATCAGCTGAGTGGTCATATCAGTGTCTGCAGCTGTTCCAGCACCACAGCAACTGAAAAATAGCACAAGTGTGTTAAGGGAGAGATGAGAACAACAAGAGAATTAACTTTATGCTTAATCCAACAAGTGCAAGTTTTGTCACTGAGGAAATCAAGCTCTCCTACAGTCAATATTTTCAGAGAATAAACACAGTCTGTTTAATTATAAAGGAAATACCAAGAATGCCCAAGCCTTACTAAGAAATTTTCATTTTAAAGTCCACCTTGATATTTGCTGTTAGCAAACAACAGGGCCAAAAATCCCAAACTATTACCGATATCATCACACAATCAAGGGCTTTACTACTTACTAGATGTTCGGGGAAATGAAGTGTATTTTTGCGCAGTTCTTGTCAGCAACAACCATTCCCTCAGTCGCTCTCGTATCTGCTCCGAGGACTATGCCATCCTACGGAAAGAGGAGATGGTTCCCAAAGCCTCCATCTCCAGAAGGGACCTTTCTGGCACCCACGGTGAGACTGGCTGCGAGGCCCGGGGCAGCTCACGGGCACCCGCGGGATCCGGCTCCGCACGGGCCGAGCGGCGGGGCCGGGGAGGCCGAGGATGACTCAGCACCGCGGCATCTCTCCCGCCAGCCCCAACGGGACTGCCCTTCCAGGGGGGCCGACGCGGGGCCCTGCGGCCTCTCTCCAGCCCTGGAGCGAGGGGCGGCCGCGTTCCCGCCCGGCTCGGTCCCTGCCCGGGGGCGGAGGAAGGGCCCGGTCCCGGCCTCCCGCTCACCGCCAAGCGCCAGAGGGTCGCGCCCGGCACCCGCCTCACCTTGAAGACGACGCCGGCGATGGTGGTGCCCGTCTTGCGGGCGGCGGGCAGCCGCTGGCCATTCTGCCCAAGCTCGGCCTCCAGGAGGGAGTTCCTGCAACACAGCGCGGGAGGTGAGGCCGAGCGAAGACTCCGAGCGGAGAGCTCCCCGTGGCCGCAGCCCCGCAGCCCGCCCCATCCCCGCAGCCGGCCGGCCCCCCCCTCACCGAGCGCAGTTGTCGAAGCTGAATCCGCCGCTCGGCGCCTGTAGCACCGACACCGCCGCCATCTCACCGCTCCCGCAACCGCGGCGCCGCTTGCCGAGCGCTTCCGGGGCACCGGGGGCGGGGCCTGGGGCGGGCCAGCCCCTCCCCGTCCGCAGCCCGTGAAATGGCGGCGGCCGGGCCAGGGCTGGACCGGCGGCGGGGACCTGATGCGCAGGCTTTGCTGGCCCGGGCTGAGAGGCTGGGGAGCCTGGCCTTGGTTCAGCCCCTGGGGCCTCTTGTTGGTCTGGTGATGGGGTCTGGAGCACAAGGGTGGTGAGGGGCGGCTGAGGGACCTGGGCTTGTTCAGCCTGGAGCAAAGGAGGCTCAGGGGAGACCTTCTGGCTCTGACAGCTCCTGACA
>JANIJG010023432.1:0-32455 GCA_024611175.1 Megaceryle torquata
ACACACATAATATATAAATAAATAAACCCCCCAAACTTCCCAGCCAGATTTATTCTTCCAAGACTTTTGGAGAATTATCAGAAAGGAGCTAGGAAGTACTTGAAAATTATGATCAACCAACATTACTGCTACAGTCAACCTGTTCTAACTTTCTACACAAGTTACAAGAAAGCTTCATTTATTGGCAGGTCCCTCCCCTGCCCCAGCCACTTGCCCATCTGCTACCTTCCAGCATGCTGACGTGCATCGCATCGTTGGCCTTCTTCGGCACACTGAGCATCACTTCCAGACCATCCTTGAGTTCCCCTTTGCCCTCCTCGCAGCAGGTCAGCAGTTCCTAAGAAGCAATGCAGAACACCTCTAAACAAACTCTGCCCAACATGCTGGCTTTATATCTGACTTTGTTACTTGGTACATGCAACTGTTTCACTAACAGGGACAGGAGAAAGCTGAACTGCATCAAAACCCAGGGTGAATGCTCACAGATAGTGGGGGATCAAATGGGAATGACTATAAAAGAAGACAAGACAAGGTGCTCTCAAGTGAGCCTGTGCACTCAGAAGATTTCTGGGGACTTGTGCCTGTGGTGCAGGCATATGTCAATGCCACTGTAGCAGCCAGGTTGCAGGACCCCTGCCTGATGCTGCAGTGCTGGTGAGTAACACAGTTCAGGCAGGGCTGGCTGTGTGCTGTGCTTAGGGCATGGAGGTGCAGGAAAGATTCACTTGAGAAGGAGACTAAAGAGGTGATGACTGAAGGGGTGTTTTAGCCTTCCGATTAGCAGATGGTTTGTGGAGTGCAGTGTCACTGTCCCACAGCACTCACTAGACTGTGGTCAACCACTACACTGTGTGTTGTTTCAGTAAACTGGTACAAAGCACAGATTTGACATGTGGAATGTACTCATGTACTCCTAGTAGCATATAATTTCTTTGGTATATACTCAGGCAGCTTTAAAGAGATGCAAGCATCATATCTGGTCCTAGATTTTCAAAGTCAGAATCTTTCTGTCTCTTATCCCCCAGATATTTGGTTTTCCCTAGTTTACTAGTTTTGAAGTGAACACTGACTATGTTAGATCTAAAATTCACCTACTCAAAAGATACTGTAAAAACCCGTAAACAATTTACAACAAACCAACACAGGTGTGGGTTTGGTTTTTTTTTTGTTCTTCTTGTTGTTGTTGTGGGAAATGTTAATGTTTCACTTAGAAGTCCTTAGTTTGTGTATGAAGCTTTTTCCTTCTTTTCAAACTGAAACATGTTAGCTCCCAAACAGAATCTAATGCCAGTGAAGGAGTCTCAGTTAAGAGTCAGTGAATTTGTCCAAAGTTCATTACTGCTGTTATTGATGCTTTTAATCAAAGTATTCTGTCACAAACTCATTAAGAAGGAAAGCAAACAGTTCTGTCACCCCTTTGAGTTCCCTTTCTCACTTTTTAGGGTTAAGTCCACCTGGATGCAAAAAAACACAGTTGAAACAAGTGATCAGTTTTTTACTATTTGTTGGTTTGTTTGTTGGGGCTTTTTTGTCTGTTTGATTCTTTGTTTTTCTTTCTGCTAAGTCTTTTCTGTTAAGAGACTCAACCTGATTTTACACTTAGTTGCCATGCTCAGGCCTGGGAAGTAGCAGTAACAGCTGAGCAGCAGCTGCTTGCAGGTCATGAGCAGGGGATGAAGCAGCTCCCTTAAGAATGAGTTAACTCCTTATGCCTGCATGAGCTGATTTGGGCAGCTCACTAAGGTACCTTCAGCAAGAGTTGATATTTTGTGATCCTCTGGACAGGCTTGATTAAATAAGAAGAGATAGAGTTGGCCAGACCATGTCTTTGCTGAATTTCCTAGAAGAGATAAAACCAGCAGTCAGTTATGGAAAACTATTAACCTCCTGCCACACAGAACCACCCACAACTAATTTTAGCTCTGAAACTCTGCATTTCTTTGCTTAGCTTTCTAACTCTCTTTAAAAAGCTCACGTGCAAATAACTGTTTTCAGAGAGGCTGGCAATAAACTGCAGAGTCCAGCTAAGGCCACTCAAACAGCAGGGGTACTGTGCAAGTCAAGCTAAGCCTATGTTGAATAAAATATACAGGCTTCAATTAAAATATGACTTATCTGTCACATTATCTGGTTTCTCCTAGCTCTGAAGGCTGAAAGCACAGTCTTAACATTCAATTAAAATGGAATGACATTAATTTAAAGTGCCTGTGTCGGGTGTAATTAAGCTGTCTAAACATAAGCATGTAGTACCATTTGAAAGCCCTAGGGTAGCTAAAATATCCACATGGGAGTAACAGGTCTGACATAGTGCTGACAGACCTAAGCTATTCTGAGGTGGCTCCTGGGGACCAGGAGAGATACCCTTATGATACATTTTACAGCACTGAATACTTGTGTTTTGTCACCTGATTCTCAGCTAAAATGTCTGTGCTCATCAGTGTGATGTGCTCATGAGCTTCTGGTGACATTGCAGATAGGCACCTGGTAAGGTCTGCAAAGGACCCAGCTGCTTCCCTCCAAATGGTTCCAGTGGGAGTTAGGAGCTCCTGAAAATCCTACAGGACCCTAAATGCACATATTCAGCCATCTAAAAGACTTCAAACTCATGCTCCTGGCCCATCAGGAAAACCTCAGTTCCTACAGGAGCAGATGGGGAGGAGGAATGGCACTTATCTCCAGCTACTGGAGGGTAAATCTGAGGCTGTAAAGGAAAGAAGTTACAGAAGATGAAGGGGGAAGAGCTGCCAAGAACGGAGATTTTCTTTCTGTATACAGTCTGATTTTCTGCTGAGTACTAGGGAGGTTACTGGGTTTTTTACCTCCAGTGTTTATGCTGGGAAGCAAAAATAGCCATTTTTTTCACACGATATGCCAACAGATTTTTTTTTTTTTTTTTTTTTTTTACTAGGCAAGTTTGTTTTAGAAAAAATATCTCTGGTGCCATGAACAAGACAGCAAGGCAAAGGGGCTCTGTGTGGAGGTTAATGGAGTTTGCATGAAGCTGAGTCATGGCTGGCTCCAAAGAGGGACAGCGTCTGCAGAGCATATGGCTGGGACTCAGTAACAGCAGGAGCCAGCAAGACCTCGGCCACGCCTGTGAACTTCCTGGAGCTGGCTAAATACACTTGTTTTTGAAGGACCCGAATAACGAGTTTAGCACTTTTTCTTCCTCCCAGCTCTCTGAATAGCACAGCATGCTCCCAGCAAGATGCCTCGCCTTTGGGCATTCCTTGCTCTGCCAGGTCAGACTGTGTGGAGACAGTGAGGGCTGGTGGAGTGACAGCTGTCCCTGCTGCAGAAGCAACCTGCAGCAAGAAAGTAATAGTACTGCTACATGGCAACCAGACAAATACACTGTTGGGAAAGGGACATTCTCCCTGCAGCTTCTCCCTCTGGTCCCTGAAGTACTGAAGTAAGATGGCAGTCTGCTGGAGTGTGTCTTGGGTTGGATTTGTTACAACTGGAGATGCCTGGATTTACTTTGGGTGGAGATGGAAATGGGGCAGATCTGTGCAGCCTAGAGCACAGTAGCATAGACATTTTTCACACATTTCTAAGTAACATGAAGCACAGAGATATCTGAGCTAGCTTTGAAGCAGTTAGAAGAACTGAGCTGAAAAGTAAAATCACTGTACAGAGTTAGTTCTGATTTCACTCAAACCCAGACAGCAGATTTCAGAAGCAAGCTAGCCACAGGGCTCTGTGCTCTCTACTTTGCCCTGCTCCCTGTTTAAAGGAAGCTTGGCTCACATTATAGCACACCATGGCTCACCATTAGACACAACTTTAGTTATTCCTTGGGTGGAAAAGTGTCCCAAAGGCCTGGAAGAAATGAAGGTATCTGACAGACACCATGTGCTGGCTGGCAGTTTTGCATTGTAAACCAGATGAGCTGCAGAACAGGATCAATGTGTAGTCTTACATGCAGTGACAGAATCCCAGACAAACACCAAAAATATCCACTGTGCAGGGCAGCACAGGACACTCAGAGGCCCTTGGACGGACGACATGGAGACAGGAATACTTAAATACAATTTTATACTATAAGAATTGCTGGACTTACCATGAAGCAGTGATAAAGTGCCCAGATTTTGTGTCAAATGTCTAGAGATTTACAAATGAAGATAAGTCCTCTAATTGTGGCTAATGCATTGGATTGAACAGCTCCTAGGGGATTTCTGGAGGGAGACAGCCAGCTTTCTTTTTTTGCACAGGCATCACTATGTAACCCAGCACAATTCCCACCATCTTAAGGCAAACAACTCCCCTTGAAAAACAGCAGATGCTGACACATGAATATTCACTATTAGGAATCATCAGGCAGGTTTCCAGCCCATATACTGAGCCGAAGTGGAAAAGCTTAGCAGAGGAAACGTTTTTAACCTGTGCGAACAACACTGATAGCCGCCTAAGGCAGCTCAAATCCTCCATGAGTCACCAACCAGTACAAACCATTCAACAGGCTCAAGCGCCATCTCCTGGAAATTCCCATTCAGTTCAAGTCTACTTTTAGACCACTTGGTAACAAGGCAAAAACACAAGGCAACAGGAAAAGGGTGTTCATCACTTTTCTTCTGGCTCATGTGACATCTTTCCTTATTGAGTTGAACTGAAATGCTGTAACCATTGGCACGAACAAAACCCAGAGGAGCTGACTGATGTCAGCTGCCAACCACACCACAGGTTGAATCCTGCTGAGTGGTCACATTTGTGAAAGGATTTTCAGTGCTTTGGAAAAGAAGTCTTAGCATTTTTTGCACAGAGGCAACTAATTAAAGCTATAAGCTAGCAGACAAAGATGGCAAAATGGATGAGATTCCAAAAAACAGAGGAAAGTTTAAAAGTACTCAAAAATCTCAGCCTACAAAACTGGGACTAGAGCCTGCAAATTTTTATCACCAAGTGCAGCACTTGTAAGGGAAATAGTCTAATTGCAGTCAGTGGAGTCCTCTACTAGCGTGAAGAAGCAAATGTTTAATAGGGTGGGTAAAATCTACCAAACAGGAGGACAGGATCTTGTTTTGGACTTAAGGATTTCAGGTCATAAAATATAATGGGATCTGCTTTTCATTTTACTGCTAAACCCTGAAGTAGATAGGACATCTAAACCAGATCTTTAGGAAGGACTGGATCTGAAAAATGCACAAAAGTTTCCATAAGAATGTGAGTCTCCCTGAAAACCAACTTGCCATACTGATGAAGATCACACATCACACCACAGCCTATCAGTTTTCACAGCATGTGATATCTGCAGTGGAATGAAAAAAACAAATGCCAAAGTGCAAAAAGGCACCCGTTGCTCAGATGTAGAGAGGAGGCGATTCAGCTGCACTATTCTTGCTGAAGGAAAATGGCAATGGCTGCTTACATCAAAGAAAGTTCCTGCATGTTCCAGGATGAGCTGGCTGGAGTCAGGCTTGTTTTTGCAGTAGGTGACATACATCTGAAATTTATCTGCCTGTGAAAACAAACATCAAGGGAAAAGCATAATAAGCTATTTCTCTGCTCACAGAGTCTCCCATTAAGGCTCATAAGGATAAATTCAGGTGATAAAGCCCCACTTTTCAAAGCAACATAAGAACTGCAAATTAAGAACAGGAGACATATACAGTTCATTCCTTACCTGAGCAGCTCTGAGGGGATTGAGGTGCACTGTGTAACAACTATGGGAGGCTTTCTTTAACAAGTGTCACAGAAGGAAGGCCTAAAACTTTAATCCAGATACAGAATAATTTCTAAGAGATTTAATGATGTTACACAGATTGTATCCAAAAGTCTGCAGGTCTCAAAACCTAGTCACAAAGTGTTGGCTCTATCTCCTACTTGCAGATAAAGCCAGCGTGTAAACTCTGGGCAAGAGACTCACTGAGCTTAAACTGGCTCGAGCCACTATTCTTGACTTGAGACTGGCTCAGATTTGTGGCACCTGGCCCAAAGTTGCCTTTCCTACCTTAGCTCAGACTTTAAGGGCTCAAACTTTATGTTGTGCTAGGAGTGTTTTGCATTTCACTTCCTAATGTATTTGTTTTTAAGAGGAAATTAAAAGCATCTGTGCACTCCCCTCCCTTACAGCAGTTTTGTATTACTGAACTCTGTGTCTCAAGGAGAGGCAGGCAAACAGAAGAGGAGGATTGCCTCCTTGTATTACTATTGCATATTTTATACCAGGTATAACTAACAACTGGACCATGCAATTGGGCAGGCAGCTTTGCATGTATGTCCATAACCATACACACAGCTCTGGACATGTACTATTGCTAAGATGATGTATCTTAAAAGTACCATGAAAACTGCACAGAATGGTATGCAAATCTGTCTGTCTTTCACAAATATATATCCTCTTTCTTGTAAACAGTATTTCTGAACCCATTTCATCAACATTTGTGTCATGTTTTTAAATTAAAAGCTTATTTGAAATCATCAAAACACGCTCATTTTTCTGGTAAGTGAAAATTTTCCGTAATGACTTTTAAAATACTAATTCCCAGCTTTGAAATATGAATAAAACCATCAGAGAAAACAGGAAGATGGCTGGCTTGCCTGCTAAATATTTTGAAAAGAGGACAGCTTTCATACATATAAAATACTGGAGCCAATTCCTGGAGCCTCCTACACCCATGAAGACTCTTAGCATCAAGATTTCAAAGTTCTGGTGAAAATTATCCTGGCATTGGGTAATGGAATAAGAGACCACGGCAGCTCAGCAATTTAACACTGATTTCTGAAGGAAGATGTTGATAAAATATGTTGTTCATGCCTTTGTAGAGGTCTCATGGCATGACTAATATTCTTAAAAAGGTAAATTAATATTTTAAATGTCTGTCCTCCCAGGACCCTTCACAAACAAATGAATGTCACCCTTAAATACAGTTTTGATTTGACTAAGTCCTGTTAAAGAAGAATCAGCAGAGTTAAAAGCTGTGCTGGTCAGTGCAGGACAAGGACAGAGGCTCTGGAAAGCCTTCACACCACTGGTTGTGAAAAGTGTTAAGGGAGGGAACCCTTCACCCTGGAAAAGTTGAAGGACAAAGCAGCCGTAGTTTCAGATTAGCTCCTAATCTCATCACTAAGGACATAACCTTTGCACTAATTCCCAGCTTGTTTCTGTCTGTGCTAGAAGAATTATTTGAATAAATAATGAAAAGCAGAAGCCTCATTACCCAGGTGACAAAGCAGTGGCCCACATCTTCAGGCAGTTGTTCATATTTCTCTAGTTCTTTTAGAAAAATGCTGCAAAAAAGAAGATACCAATGTAATTACAGTCAAATACCCAGGACAAGCAGAATGACCAATGAGTTAATCAGTGCTAATGATCAGTACTTGTATCCTTATTACAAGGCTAATCAAGTGTCCTGCCAGTGGAAAAAGTGTGTCCTTGGCAAGTTATGCTTTGTTTTTTGAGCACAGTCATGCTCAACTCCTCTGGAATTGAAAAGGTAGCAATCCCTAGTAGGGGACAGTGTATTCAGAGCTGCAAGATGATATTCAAGAACCAGATAGCGAGTCTTCAAAAATACATTGTGCAGTGGTTTAGAGGAAGGTAAAAAAGAGAAGCTCAAAGCTGCCAGCTTTCCATCACCAAACTCAACACACTGGACAAAGGGCAACAATTTGAACAAGCCTGACACTTCACAGGCAAGCAGTAAGCTCCCAAAACACAGATTTTGTAATCAGCTCTCTCCCTACACTTTGTACCACAAACAACATTTCTGTTTGCAGATAGAACCCTCCCTCTACAATGCCTGGGTGGGAAAAGGACTGTGATACAAGTTGCAAAAGGAGAAGCAACTGAGTGTGCCCTTTCCCCAGCCCTCAATCAGGTTGGGGGATGCCTTAACACCAGCCAACGAAGAAGATTGTGAAGGATGCTGGTGGAGGTGATGGGAAGCAATGTATTTTAGGGTTGTTAGAAGATTTAGAAGGAAAAGGATTATGCAGAAGCAGCAAGCCGGAGGAGGATGGAGCAGAGAAAGGAGAAATGATGGCAGAAAGGAATTTTGGTGCATGACTGAGGGTTAAGAGGTGGTAGCTGGGAGCAAGGGAAAATCAAAAAGGAGAGTAGTCAGATGACATCAGTCAGGGTCACTAAAAAGAACATATAGCAACATGAAGAGAGGGGAAGTGGGAAGCCAAGTGGGAGGATCCTAGCATAATTTTAAATAAGAGAAGAGTATTTTACCCATATGACAGGAATATTCTTGTGTGCTGGAAAGTGATTCATCTATTACTTAAAGGCTTTTTTAATGCAATGTGTAGTTTAAATCTGTGAGCCTGATATTCTTTGAAGCTGCTTGCATAGAAGCATGCATATGGCAGCCTCCACTGGACCATATTTATGTGTATGTTATGACTGTATTTATGTGTATGTGATGGCTCAGTTTATCTGCCTGAAGCACTGGAAGTCTCCCATAACTTTAACAGGGAAAGGTTTTCTGATTTATTTTTCAAACTGCTTTGGTTTAGATGTGTAACTTGAAGATAGACTTTGAAATTCACACTGAATTTGTGGGATTCAGCACCCCTAAATATTGTTTGTAATTGCTATGGCATTCACGTTATAGCAGGGGAACAATGTCCTCTAAACTGATCTGATACAGAGTCTTATCCCAATAAAGTGGAGTACTGTTAGTTTCAGATTAAATCCAGAGAGTCTCCAAGACATGTCAGGAAAGCTACCAATTAACCCAGCTCATGTCAATCATTCCTTTTTTTCCACTTGTGTTTTCCAAGAGATGGTATTTTTGACATGCAAGCTTCTAGAATAGCTCTAGTGCTGTGGAGTGGAAAGCACCCATCGAACTACTGAGCACTGGCTTAATAGGACTTTAACATTGTTAATCAGTGGAAGGCAAAGCTTAAACTAAGATGCAATTCATTTATATAAAAGGCAGAAAACAAGAAATCAAACATCCTTTTGCAAATCTGGATCAATTACTTTACACTCCCGTGTGTACCATAGGCACTTGCAGCAGACACCACACAGATACCTTTGCTTTCCTTAGACAGTAAATGTTAAGAAAACTGTTAGGAAAACCTACTTGTTATGAAAGTCATATATCTCCTGAATATTGCCAAAGATGACGTGTTCTTTATTAAGGATCCCAGTGGGTATTTCTTCCACTCCACTTGTCATTTCCCAAAGGTAAGTCTGGAAGACAGCAGCAATTCTTAGCTTTGTGAACAAATGCAGTTAAAAAGAATAGGTCTCCCTGGTTTATTGCCAAAGACACAGACTGACAAGGGAAACACGTACTTTGAAATTAAACAAACAAGCTAAAGAAAAAAAAAAATGTTCCAGTGTCAGGGAAAGCTCTCCAGAGAAATTCAAAGTGCTGACACTCAGAAGCTGTCTGAGGAAAATGCAGAAACATGCCAACACCACCTGTCCTTGCTGTCCAGCTGATGGTGTCTAAAAACTGCAGGCAGAAACAGTTGAAAGATAAGCTGGATTTGCCACTTCAGTAACATTAGGTACATAGAAATCTCTTTCAGACTGAAGGAATGTGAAAGATGACATATTTCACTGAAATACACTCTGCTTTTTGCCTTTTGTCCCATTCAGCAACACCTGCTGTAGAGCTAGGCAAGGTATTTGACTGTAAATCCAGCTCTTTCTCTAGCATGAGATGATCCAAATGAATAGTTTTGAATTCTTAAGAAAATGCTCCATAATAATAAACAAAACAAAACAAAACAAACTAGAAAAGAGGAAATTTCAGGTCAATGTGCATATATATTGCTCTTTACTGAGTCTCTGGACATTGCTCTCACTCTGAAGGGGTGAGTGCAGCTTTGTACATAAAGACACGCTTGGGTGTCCTTGGAGGTGCAGACATTTACAGTCAAGTGTAGGAAGCACAGGTCACAATTCTGCCTGTGGAAAACAAGGTCCCTATGCTGCCCACCCATCTCCCATCATCAGCGGCCATGGCTCTGTGGCTAGCCACCAGTGATGGTACTCTCACACAGACTCTTCTCAACGTCAGCCTTTGCAGTACAGTGAACATCACCACAACAGAGGATACTATGTCCTTCCTAAAAATACTGGAGACTTCCTGAGTTGTAGCTTACCTCTAAACATTCATGTAAGTCCCTGACATAAGCTTTTTCTGTCTGAAGCAGCTCAGCCATTATAAACCTGGGAAAAAAGTAAGTATTTCAGGTGTTTTGGTCATAACAGGCATTTGTACAACAAACAGAAAACAAACCATCCTTCTGTTGTCTTAATAAATCAGTGTACTTCCACTCTAAACCTTCAGCTGCCTTACTTTGCTCTATGAATGAAACACCACTTCATACTCTAGTCCCTTGTAGAATAATTTTCTAAATATCTTCTCTACATAAAATCCTATTAAATTGTATTACTGTATCCCTGAGTTGCAACTTACTATGTATATGCCCATACTTGACTGATTCTCAGAATTCTTTTTCCCAGGAGCAAGGGCTTGAGATTCACCAACATTTGCATCTTCACTAGTGATCATCAGTAAGTCACCCTGAAATTTGAACTTCAGTGGTGGTAATACTGATGGATTTGGGAGATCCCACTACTTTGAAGAGGCTTCAACAGCTTGGTATCTGACTGGAGAAGATCCAGACTCCTGGGAAGTCCAATCATCACATCTGTAATACCTGAGGCTGGGCATCTCAAAGTTGAAATGCTCAATGTTTGGAAAATGTGACACAGGCAGACCAAGTGTAACCACTGGTCCCTAAAGTAGAAAATATTTCTTATCAAGGTTATGCACTGAAGTGACAATTTCAGAAGGCTGAGAAGGACAGTATGTACACATTCTTTCCAAAATATTCTTACACAAAAATTAAGACAAGATAGTGTGAAATTAGACTGGTTTCAGATTTAAGTGTAACAAACACTCTCCAAATATTTCCTCTAGTACAAAATCTTTCCAGTTCTCTCAGTTCTACTCCCACTGAAATTTGAACCTAAACTTTAAGTGAATTCTTGTGTCACTGAAACCCACTTAAGTCCTCTGAATGTCACTGGAAGTTAGCTAGTACTTAAACATATAAAGATACTTTTTGTTTTTTCCTGTTCATTGTACTTTTCACACACAATCAGAAAGAAATCATGACAATGAGTATCTCCATGACATCAGGGTCTAATTGGAGTGTTTGACTTACTCCTTTGCCTTTCCAAAAGTAACTTCAGTTTAAAACGAAAACAAACCCAACCTGTATATTCTGAAATTCCCTAGCCTACAAGTCACAAATTCTGCCCTACACCTGTAGACTTATCTCAATAGCTCTGCAGCTGGAAGGAGTTACAGGACCATCAGTCAGTTCTGGTCATGTAAATATCATGGAATCACTCTTAGATACTGGGTCATGGCAGACTGGGAGCATTTGGGGACATACTCTTTCTTTCTGGCCGATTTTCTTTTTTCTTCATTGACTTCATGATTTGCATCTCGCAGCTTTACCTCCCGGTCTGAAAGACTTGCTGGAATAATATCTAGTTCTAGGTCCTTATTATCCTGGAAAAAAGTGACAATAAATATTTTAAATTCATTGTAGTCCTACCGTTGTGCAAAATGCAGCATGTTCATGAGATAAAATGGATAAGAAAGGACAAAAGTAAAGACAAAGATACCAATGTCAGAGAGAAGGAAATTCAGAGATTTAGAAGAACTACAGGGAGAAGTGAAAAAGTGAGAGAGCAATCTTAAAACACCCCCCCCCCCCCGCCCAGCTGTGAGATTTATTCAGTTTTCACTGTTGCTCCTATCTAGGAATAGGTATTGATGACGAATGTCTAAATTTTACCTTACTCCTTCACATCTAAATTAGCTGCCTAGTCTGGAACTTCATAAATAGTCTGATAAAAGCAGGGCACTATGCAGAGACAGTCCCAGCTTTCATTGGCTTTCTGCCATAGAAATACCTTTCCAGGCTGTGGTTAGTAACTTTGTGTAAATCAGAGACCCTACAAGGAACGGTACAGTTAAGGTATCCTGAGGGTATAAGCAAGGGAATTTATTCCTCTTTCTTTGATACTTAATTTTGAAGGATGCTTGACTGAAAAGCTTTTAAGCGTTTCTGCCTCTGGCACTCCCCCTTGATACTGTGGCCAGGGAATAACAGGAGATTCTAATTTTTGTTTCTCTTGTGTTGCTCTATTTCACCTAAAAGAGCTCTCAAAGATGAGGCTGGGGATCAACTTTTGGTTATTTAAAGGATGAGAGAATGGAAACTTACAGTCAAAACCTGAGTTTGATTCAAAATAACAGTGTGGGAGCAGAATTTATGGCTTATGCTAAAATTGACACAGACTTATTCCAAGAAAGTGTTTCCCCTCCTTCCCAGTAGTTGTACAGTCTACTGGAGAACGGTGCAAACACTTTTTTAGAAAGTCTTTCTGATCTTCATCTGTCTTCTCCTCATACCACTGATACGTTACAAAAAAACCTTTTCCTCTTCAGAAGCAGTTCTGAGCTTGGCTAGGTAGGTTGGCCGGGTTTTAAGTTTCTAAAGCACACATGATAACCTGCAGTGTTCATACTATAGCCTGTACATCCCTACTTCAGATTTAGTATAAAACCCCAGCAGGCATGGACATACAGTACCTCTGTATTGATTCCAAGGGCTTTCTCCAGGGAGTAGCGGTACTTCCCCATCCTGAGAGAGAAGTCACGGTAGTGTTTGTCAACGGTGGTGACCCACTTCCTAATTTCAGTGGCATGTATATGTCCTTTTTCTACAAAGCTGTCCGCAAGCTGGATGAGGAGCTTCACCTTCTCCTTTGTTTGCTGCCCGAAATACAGTCCTTAGTTATGTTGCATTATTATAATTTCCTTTTCTTTTAATTCATACAGCAGTCAGAAACAGCTCACAATTTTTTTATACATTAAAGAGTGCCTGTACTTCATCTTATACAGAATGAGATGCTTTAAACATTTCCCAGTAAAACAGGAAAGGAATGACATTTTTATAAAGACACTTATGAAGCTGCAGGAGATAGAAAAAGTTTGCAGCCACACACACAAACACATAAGGAAAGCATGTTGGAAGTTAGACATGCATCCTTTCCATAATAAAAAACTTATTTTTTGTGAGACTTGGAGTAGAAGAGATTTAAAAATCACACCTCATAAAATACACAGTTATTCTGAATCTACCTAGGTGGTTCTGCAGACCCACGTAGGCAGGTCATTAATGCACCGCATATCAGTCCAAGAAGTGACTTTGAGTCACTACTACTCAGTTTCAGAAACAAACAGAATTTAAATCCAGATTCCTGGTCTACTATAAAATCCTCTGTCAGTATTTTAGTTCCAGTTAGAGCATTACAAACTAAAAGCTGCCTGAACTCCAAAACATACACTGATCCCCTAAACTTTCCAGAGGTCTTTTCTATTTCACTTGGGCTCTGACTGCCACTTAGTCGCTATGGTTTTCCATGTTGAGGAACATTGTGCAAATCTGGCATAGAGGAGCTAGTTATAAATTTTAGCTTAAATGCCAAATCTATCCCAGGAACTCAAGGTGCCTGGACCCTAAGTTTGAGCCAACTCAAGTACAAAATGCTTATAAAAACTGAGATGTCAACTGTACAGACTGCACTCCAGCTGTAATGCACATGTTAATCCTCAAAAGCAAGAGGAGAACCAGTTATATCCCCAGAAGTACTGGCAAGCTGCTTTTCAGAGATAGGGAGAACTTTCCACTCTGCCTGAAGCAAGATATGATGTCAGGTACTTGACTTTATCAACGATCTGGCCACAAATGGACAAATGCAGGTCAGACCAGAAAACATCTAGCGGATTTCAAACGCAAAACTAAATTCAAGAAATTTTACCAGCAGAATAAATTAATAGCCAAATCAGAGGTCATCTTAAATTAACTGAATAAATTAACCAAATACTTAAGCAAGGTTAGGTATGAAGAAGTAAAAATCTGACTTTCTGTTATATTTAAAAGGTGCTTCATTCCCAGAAGCTACTTGTGATTTTGCTTTCCAAACAATTGGTTTGGCCAGAAAATTACTGGGATCAGGAAGGCTTTCAGCTACAGCTTAATATGAGGATAACATCAGTCTGGGAGTGACATGTATTTACCAGATTGTATGTGGCAGTGAAAATATTCTAGGTCAGCAGTAGGAAAGTGATTTACTAGAGCCCTAGGGAGTAAGACTAGATGCATCAGTGTTAGGAACAGGCAGTAATGGTCAGTAAGGAACAAAGTATAAAACTCAATCCTAAACTAAGTCAAGAGTAGAAATAGTTTGGAAACTTCAGGATTAATCGGGATTATTCTGATCAAAATTAAATTATAAACTGGAACATGATTTCAGACAGACTCATTATGGGTGGTTAGAGGAAGAAATACTGTTAAAGGAATGTTGTATGGATTCTTCTGATTAAATTAACTTCCATCCATTTCTAGTTATCTTCTCACAAACACGCAAGCAAAGCAAAAAGGAAGGGGACAAGAACACCACAAAGCTTGTGAATCAAATCCATGGAAGCATGGAGACCCTAATGAGAAATTTAAAGATTACAGAAGATCAGTGTCAGGACACAATGAAATGAAGCAACATAATACCAAAGCCACGGTCTTGCTGAAGTCCAACTTTGCAATTTAGATTCTTATCAGTTACTGTTAATACCCCTGTGGATTCACTGTCTGTGAATTACCTATGGTTTGAATTAATTTGTCTGAAGCAGATCCAATCACCATTCCTCTGTAAACCTCACCAGATTTCTCAGAATTGCTCCATATAAATTAACAGATTCTTGGTAAAGAAGCTTTGTATTAAAAAATATTCACCCCGGAATTTACAATTCCATTTATTTAAAGAATTTTTGGGGGATTAGAAGATTATTTCTAATGAGATTAATGATCATCTGTGATCAACACAGCTGGAAATAATGAAACAAATTGTGGTTGTAATGACAGAAGAGAGAGATGAGGAATCCAAGATCACCTTGGATATGTTTAGATCTATTAGTCACTGTATACCATCCTTCTGTGATTGCTTCTGGATGGAGTTAGGGTTTGTCTCATTAGGTTGCTGTAAACTCCATATGCAAACAGAACAAAAATTCTCCATAACCATTACAGGTCAAGAGGAAGAAAACATTTCTGTGCCTATGTCTTGCTAAAAATGGGAGACCACAGTTTTCAAAAGACATTTATCTTCTGGGCTAGGAATATCCAGAGGAAAATACAAAATCAAGAGAATATTATTACAGAGATTTAAGGCATTGAAACAGAATCATAAACATAAACTAAGGAAGATGCCATAATTAGATTAAAGTCACTGTTTACCTTGGCAGGTACTCTGAATTCCCCATATTCCTTCAGGAGTTCCTGAGTTTCTTCTGCAGATTCCCCTGTGGAGTTGTGAGTAGAGAGGTAATATTCGCCTGTTTCTTGGATCCAGTCTAAGGCCTGTGAATGTCAAAAACAACCAAAGAGAAAACAAAACAAACAGTCTTTGTATTTCAGGAACTAATCTTCTGAGCAAAAAAAATTAAAATAATTAATAAATCTACCAAGTAAAGGATATCAAATCCATTGGGATTTAATATTGTGTATACAAAAACACTTTCTAGGAACACCAAAGAATCTGGCAATCAAAGCAGATGGATACAAAAGGTGCTGCATGTTTCCCAGTGGAAGAAGGAGCTTAGGAAATTCTACATATATGTAGATAGATCTCCATGCAGGGAAAGCAGTTTTCTCATCCAGGAATAGCTCAAAAGTTTGCTCTTACATTTATTTTCAAACAAATGAAGAAATCCAGAAATTAATCTGGTCTGGCAAAACGCTGAGGTTTGTTGTTAGGTTTTGGAATTTTCTTAAATTGTTTAAAAAACTGTACATTTGCCATATTTTCAGAAGTTACAGTTTTTAAACACAACTCGAGATTGCAACAGGAATCCTACACAGAGGCATTACACAGATACAGGAAATATTTACACGGCACCAGGACAGAAAGACAAAGTGGGTGTTTTACGCTACCTGCTTGGCACTGCGCTCAAAGACAACGTATTGCTGGCACTGATCTAATCTCCGCTTCTTCAGAGTCCAGAAGTGAAGGACCCGGTTCTCCCTCTGCAGCAGCTCACTCAGAATGGCTGTAGGGCAAAGGAAAACATCTGCAGGATTAGTGATTCTGTGAGTGCATACAGAAATAAGCCACAATAAGCTGAATTTACTCACTCTGCTTGGACCACATTCCCAAGAGCAGAGCTCCTGAGACTGTACTTCTTAAAAGTAAGCACTGAGGAAATGGGACTGCTTTTAAAAAAACAAACCAAACCCCCAAACCCCCCCAACCCCAAAAAGTAACCAACAACAAAAAAATGCATATGTAGGATTATCTGTTTAAGGAGAGGATGCTAAAACAGAGTTTGGGAATTAGCCAAGTAAATACACTGTGGTACATCATTTCTAGTCCTTTTGTTCTCTTCTGTTGCTTAATTCAGGAGTCTGGTACTGGTTAACATAGAAGTTGCCCTTTTACTGCCTTGTCTGTTGCTCTGGCCACAGGCTACCCAGCACTTGGCACCAAAGCCTGTTGTCCCATGCAGAGCTCTGGTCATGACTGAATTTAATTCAGACCTCAATTGCCAGTTTGACCTACCTGGTCAGGTTCCTTGTACAGCCGTGCTGCCTGCAACCCTCTGTGTGCTACCTGGGCAGTTACTGCTGGGCTACAATTTTGGATTGAGGCCTGGTATTGATCCTCGAAACTGTTTTCTGGGTGTGACAGACACCCAGATTCAGGAAGACACTGACAGGAGACCTCTTAATCCTTGACTCTAGGACACAGGAGTTCTCCTTCAACACCCGAGCCCTCAGGCAGACTTGTATGGACTTGACAAAAGGGTGTGATTTAACTCTTTAAAAAGTACCACAGGTTTAACTGGAAAGATTATATGCAGAGAAAGTGCAAGAGATTTACACTACATTACTAACATGAACCTTAGTTAAAAATGAGCTTTTTCTATTTAAACTGAGCTTAGTCCTATGCAGCTGGCAGCAGGCTGGCTCATCCCAGCCCTATCTGGGCACAGAGCTGTGGTAGCCCACCTTCCCCAGGCTCGAAGCAGAGCACCCACTTGAGAGGGCTCGGATGCTTACAGCTTGGGCAGCAGCCACAAGCTTTTTCTAGGAAAACACTGAGTCTAGCTTCTCAACCACTTCCAGTGACTTAGGATCATTTACAGCACCAGTTAACAACCTCTGTCACCCTATGGCCTTCATGAATGTGCTGACATCCATCGCTTATGTGTCAAACACCGGTGGCCCCAAATAGATTTGGATGTATCCCTCCCCACTTACAAGTGTGATAATGATTATGGGAGAAAAAAATTGTAATACTTAAGTTATTTGCAAAACCTAGAAAAATCCCTGCTGAGGCCAATGGGAACTTTGTCTAAATGACAAAAAGAACTTGCAGCTTGTCATGGGTGCTCTAAATCAGGCCTTTGCATAATCAGTTTATGCCGAATAAAACTAATTTTCTTCCGTATTAATGACTTTGCTTTGCAAGCACAGTAAGTATCCTACTAAATGGTGCTCTTATTCAGAACTGAAGTGTCCACTTCAAAGATTTTCTGTGGCTAGTCACCAAGCATAAGAATTAGACATTTGGCTTAGAAAAAGAGTAATATACAAGCTGCTTGTTTTTTGGTTTTTTATATAAGTGATTAATTTCAAACAAGCTCATTTAGGAACACTCACAAACTTATATCAAGTGCATACTTAAGGGCTTACTGAGTCAGGGTTTAATTGATTTTCCCATGATTTTCAACTGTAGGGAAGAAAAGTCCACTACAATAACAAGCATTTGACATAGTAGCAGGGGAAAATTACCAGTCATGTTAACATTGAAGAAAGAAAATTGCTGAATCTTTCATCGCCTGTGTATAACCAGAGTTCCCATCCCTGCCACATATATAATGACTGCACTGCTTCTAACCCATAGCTTTCTCCAGCTTGTAAGAAAGCCAACATGAATAACAAAAATGGTTTATTTCTGAAGATTCACTTTGCTCATTCTTATCAGTACCTTGCAGCATTGCCAGGCACAGATTAAAAACTGTTTAATTAGGCAGAGGAGTGGCAACACTTGAAACATCTTAGATGTATCATCTGATTGTAAATGATGCTCTTTTCACCAAAGAAAAGTAACTACAGGCAGATACTTTTTTGGTGACTGCTGTGGTAGGACACCAAAGAAGATTCCAAGGACAAAAAAATTGCAGATTCATCCTAGGGACAAACAAATTCTGGGTTCATTGTTTTCCAGTGCTCTGCAGTGCATAACTAACAGCATGCATCTAGACCTTGCATTTGATATCTGCTTGTTTGTTTACGCATTTTTAGATATTATGGCAAAATAGTATCTGACCACCTCAGCTGACAACCTACATGATGGAGGACAGCACAGTGTTGCTCCCATAGACTTGGTTGCCCAAAGAGGTGGTTGATGCCCCATCCCTGGAACCATTACAGGTCAGGTTGGGTGGGGCTCTGAGCAACCTGCTCTAGTTGCAGTTGTCCCTGCGCAGTGCAGGGGGGTTGGACTAGATGAACTTGAAAGGTCCCTTCTGACCCAGACCATGCTATGATTCTATGCTATGACTCTCCCAACAAGCAAAGCCAGAGACCGCCTATATTTTAAATCCCTTTCCTTTTCCTCTCCCCACCACCACTTGCAACAGCAGAGTTCTGCACAAGAAGTCATGCCTATCAGAGGAGGGATAGATCACTTTCTGAGAGGCCTCCCTCAGTATCACTGCTAAAGGTGTCGGGCACATGCATCATTTTAATAACAGCACGTTCACAAACTTTAGGATGACCACACAGCAGAAGGGGAAGGAAACAAACCTTCAGTGCTGTCACTGTACCAACCTTTCACTTGCTGCTCAGGCCCCCTTGTATGGCTTGCTACTCCAGGCATGCTGACATTGTTCCTGTGGATGTATTTGAGGAATACCTCGGCGTTCCTTCGTGCCAGTGTACAGGCCTAAGAAAACCAGTCCCCACCAAAGAGAATCAGTAAAGATGAGCAAAGAAAACAAAGGGGAGCTCTCTGCTTATTTTGCAGGAAGAAGTCCTCTGTCATCCAGGAACAAGAGAGCGTCAGCTAAGAGTCAGCAAACTCAACTAATAAACTAACAGCCTCATAAATGTATTAAAACATGAGTAATTTTTAATATAGTGGCTGATTTCATGTATTAAGGCAAATTAATGACAATAGCAGAACAACTAGTTGTAAAGATCTAGTACATCACACATTTTCAGTCTAACCAAAGCTAACCCATCTCTCAAGAAAACATCGTTTCAAAAAATGTACAATCTACAGGCATAATTTCTTAAGTCTTGCCCTCAAGCATAGTTTCATGGTGTTTATCAGTTTTAGTGGAAGGTAGGAGGCTGGCTGTCAGTTGACTTGTCAGCCTGTCAGCCCCACTATTCTTACAAAGCAGCACCTGGAAGGCAGGAGGAAATCTCTGTCTCCATCCTAGTGCTCCCCTGTGGAGATACAATTCAGAGTTCAGTTTTTAGCAGTTCTTCAGTTATTGGCTTGGAGGACAGAATTTTAAATGCTGGATGAGTTCTATAAGCCTACACCAAAATGTTGTATAATACTTGTCATTTATAATTTATACGCAATTTTGAGAATTTCAGCTTTGCACACAACAACTGACACTCTCCAAGTACAATGCAAATACCACCTAATTCATCCTGATGACATCTCCCTGAGATACATTTTGATGATGATGCTTATTAGCCCTACTGTAAGAGTGCGAAACTTGTGTAGGCTTTCTACTGGCCAACCAGTAGCTGAACTGTAATTACACCTCAGAGCCTTCTCTCAAACTCACCAACACTGCTCTAAATTGAGTACTTAACGGGGAGTTTTTCTGATTTATTAGAGATCTAAAATGAGACCTTGAGAAAAGCCTCCTTCTGTTCCAGATGTTTGCTGATCAGAGGGATGACATGGTCTATCTCAGCTGCTGGTCCAAGTTTATCTCGACCTCCACACCAGTCTTCATCCCGTCTGTATTCTTGTTCCAAGCTCTCTAAGACACTGCACACCTGAAACATGCCCATAGCACAACTCAGTTATCTACAATCATGATCAAGAGGAACATATTCAGTGAAAGTCTGTGACCGATGACATTTCAAATCTAAGTGTTTTCGACTATGGGCCACGGCATGGAGGAACTGAGTGTGAAACAAGCCTTGGACAGAATGATCTAGCAGTTATTACCCATAGGGATCTCTACATTTTGGGATGCAATTCATCTGGTTTAAGAGTTATAAATTCTTCTTCTCTTCCAATGGATAATGGGGGGGAAGCTCAAAAGGTTGAATCAAGGCAGGGGTTAGTGTGGCCCCACTGGATCATTCAGGAAACAATCCCTATTCTGGAAGGGTGCTTTAGATGTGTTTAAATCCTACTGAAGTCAAGGGACTTAGCACATGCTTAAAGAAAAACACATGCTTAAATACTTTCCTGAAACAAAGTCTGAAGCTGGAACTAATTCTCTTCAGCTGCATGTTAGTTGCTCCCTATACAGCTTTCCTAAAGACTGATGGTAACCAATAGACATTAAATCAGTGTCACAACCTAGATGGATGCAGGTGTTCCACTGTACAGGGTTTACACATGTATCTTCTATCTTGGCAGAATAAATGGGATCAGGGCAATGAAACCAGTACAGTCTGAAAATTGTGTGCAGTGGCCTCAGACAAGGCTGAGTATTTTGCATTGCAGATCCTGAGAATACTCTCAGTGGCCTGTGCAGACACTGAAAAAACTGCAAACGTTTTCCAGAACATTTGGAAATTTCCTATTCTCTCCCAGAGGGCTCTTCCTACACACTCCACTGCTGAGATTACTCATGACCCAGACAGTTATTGCTAGGGGTCCACTTAAACACATTCAAACCTTTTCTCTCTCACTTCTGCAACTTTTATATGAACACAGTTATAATTTAGAGGATCCCACATGATTAAGAGCATAGTCTGGAAGAGATTCCAGCATCACACACCAATCCTCCTCACTACTGCAGACCATTTTCAGGCAACTCCATTCATGAACACATCAAACTCCATCCTAAAACTGGTGATCTGAGGTGAACTGATCAATTTATCCTGTTGCCAGGCTGTTCAAAGACCTTATGCATTATGAATTTATCATCTTGCCTGGAGTGAAACCAGCATTCACCCTCAAATACTCATCAAAGAACAAATGCCCCATGTGTTATTTAAGCACAGAAAACCATTTCCATTTTACTTCTTGAAAAGTTTGGCACTCTATTGGGCTTAGGTGACTTTAAAAAACGAAAGTAGATGGACTGCCTGGGATCCACATCTTTCCAGAAAGGATGGTCCTTGCACATGAAAATATCACTTGTTTGTTAAGATGATGAGACAAATTAATATAAAATGGGCTGGTAACATTTTTTCAGTTTCAGAGAGAAATTGGACTATTTGAAAGCCATGGCTCCACCAATTATATCAAGAACATAGTATGCTTGGGGAAGGTAGACTTGAAAAACTTTAGCTGGTTGTGACAGTCTCTCCACCCTTTTAGAAGCTTTCTCTAGATACTCAGAGACTTCAGGATCCAGTAAATTACTCAATCCACTGTCATCCAGTCAGGAAGCAGACTGTTAGGGATTGTGGATCAGTCATGCAGCCCAAGAGAAGATGACAGACTTCTTGAAGCAGTGTGTTTTATGAGCATTCAAAGACTGAATGATTTTTGCCCTGAACATTTGCTGAATAGAAACAACTAATGAATAAAGTGGTGGGCACTGCAATATGCTTGCCTGTGACTTGGAAAGAGGAAGAGAGACTGGACTGATAAATTACTGTCTCTGCATATTTTGGCCAGCACATTTGACTGTCTAAAGCACTAATGAATCCCTTAATGGTTTTTATTTCTTCCAGTCCTCCACCAGCAGTAATTCATTTCAATCTTGAATGCATCAGGGACTGTAGATCTGTTTGCAGCTCTTCACAGTGAAAGACATTAATTATAAGGAATCAATTAACCTTAAACAATCTTAAAAATGCATGAAACAAATGACATTAAAAAGTGGCCCAAGGATCATCTACAGACTTGATATTAAGGGAAAAATAATCTCTTTCCCTAATGATATTTTATTCATGCTGAAAAACGTCCCATATCTGGTTCTCTAACTGAGGAACTAACTGTGTGATAACAGTACAAAATTTAATGGAAATCACTACTGCCTTTTGTATAAAGCCACAGGTCCCTGCAATGTCCATTCTAACACAAAGTACTTGGCTGCACTAAATTACAGCAGGCAAGACTATTCAAGTATTCACACGATGGTACAAATTTCCACTGACTACAGTATAAATGGCATCTGTTTGTGCAAGGGATGAATAATCCCACTGTACCGGCGGCAACTGGAATGTTTTTTGCTATTCATGGACTCCTGGAATGAAGTAAATTTGTGTCAACATATAATGGTCACTGATGTAATTATCTGTGCTGCAGACAGATTTAAGAAAAATCCGTTCATGTATTAGCAGCTTTTTTTGCCATGGTGGTGGTGAAGTACTAGTGAAAACACTGGCTAGTATTGCTCACAAAATAACAAGTAATTAACTGCAAGCAGTTCTCAAGGAAAAGCAGATATATACTCCTCAAAATTGGCTCTAATATCAAAGAGATATGTTTGGGTTTCAGAAATTCTTCCTGTTGGAAAGGGGACAATTAAAAAAAAAAACAACAAACAAAAAAAAACCCCAAACTTCAAGAATTACATTGCTTCATTGAAAACTTTATGATGAAAGTTATTATAAATTGCTCCCTTGTTGTTTTGGTTTTTTTTTTTTTACTTTTGGTTGTTTGTGCATTGCATTTTGTTGTTGTTTTTCCTTTTTTTTTTTCTTTTTTTTCCTTTTTTTGTTACAATACACGTCAAAGAAGCAATTTTGACTAGTTCAAACTTTGGCTTCCATGTGTGGCTTAGCATTGCTATGCCAATGGAGCATATGTCCCTTTTAGTCAATTTTGCTGATGCTCTGAGACTCCTTGCTGGCAAAAGGCCCCCTTTGCACTCAGGATCAGAGTAGAAAACCCACACCTACCAGTACTGCTACATCATGGAGTGCACTCACACTGATATTTACCAGCTGGGAGTCACCCAAGGCCTCAACACTGGCCCCATTCAGGCAATAGAAAGGTTTATATGCATCTCATATGTGGATGATGACATGTAAACATATGTAAAAAGACAAAGGGCAGCTTTTAATGGCAAGCAGAGCTGACTGAAGCCACACTCTTCCTACTTTTGGGATTACTTAAGGTAAAGGGAGAAGAACGAGCACTGCTCCTTAGTGGTATGAGCAGAGCAGGCATTTTGAACAGCTCAACACTCCGGAGTAATCTCGGTGGGAGTCAAGGCCTTCACACTATACACTGGGAGCTAAATCCCAGGCTGTAGCAATATGTTATGGCACAGAGATGATATCGTTCAACTCACCTGCTCAGAAGTTTTATAGAATGCCACTGAGGCATTGACAAGTTTGAGCCTGTCCTCCATCTTCAGCATCAGCTGCTGCCAGTGTAGGGCCACCTTTTCTGCACACTCTCTGATAGCATCAGCATCGTAATGCCCAGCCTGTAGCAACACTTCGGCTTTCTGCTGGACCTGCAGGGCACTCTGGTGTGTCTTCTGTAAGGAAGTGGCATGAAAGAGGGACTGTGCATGAGGGGAGGAAAGAGAGGTTGCATAGATGTGCCAGACGTATGGTAGAAAGGTGAAGCAAGATGTGAGCATGGAGATGTGAGAGAGTGAAACATTTTTAGAGAGTTATCTTCAGTTAACAATTACTTTCTGCAAAGCATTTTAGTTTCAATTATTCATACACATTTGCAACTTGTTATTAAAGCCTGGGAGAAGCAAGCACTGGCTAAGATGGGTTAGCTCCACTGATCAGCTACTGCCCCCTGGGCAAAAACCCAGGGTGGAATTCCCAGTGGACCCCCAGTGCAAGCAGCTGGAGTGCTGAGCTCCCACCCAGCCTGTACTCAGTGCCGGGACTGCGTCCCACACAATCTGCAGATACAAAAGCAAACACCAAAGAGTTGGCAAACTATGGACCTAATCACCCTAATTTGATTCTTGCCAGGCAGTTTGATGGCATCAGCAGCTTCACTCATGCATGTAATTGTCCCATCTGCAGGATATAAAACATCAACCCCAGAAGACATGAAGATGCCTTAATACATGACATGAACCAAATCACAAATACCAGCCCTTACCAGATATATTTCTGAAAGACAGTTCGTTTATATTGGACCTACACTATGCTACTTTTAACAGCAGAGGTGGGGTAAGTAAAGCCATTTTCTCCACCATTCCCTAATTTACTCAGTAGCCACTTTACAGGCAGGACTGAATTATCTACCCCATTCCCCAGCCTACAACAGGTCATCTCAGAGTAATCAAGTGGTAGTTACACCTTCCTCTGTGCGTTGATGAGAGGAAAATAATGCCTGGCCCTTCACAGCCTCCTGAGTTCAGGCATGGTTTAGTCCAATATTTGTTTTCCATTTTCTGAACAGGAGACCTAAAATCTCCCAAAGAGTCCACTGTTCTACATCTCATTTGTAACTGCTGCTGACAAATTGTCATGTGATACTTTTATGAAGTAATCCTTGAACCTGGAGAGAAGCTTGAAATCATCTGGTATAACACTGATGAATAATGCAATGTAGAGTAAGCTATTAGCAAAAAAAAGGATTAATACTTGGCAAAAACATTTAGGAAGATGTTTAAGAACAACTGGTTAAATTTAATATCCAGCTGCTTTACTGATGTTAGAATTGTAATACTTGTTTTAAACAGACCTTAAAGGATTTCAATTGAAAATCAGTTCCATATCTAGAATGCCTTTAGAGAACAACCTGCCCTGTATTCTTTGTTGCTCTCTTCCCCATTCTGAGCTTTAAACACTTTGAATATTTAATCTAGCATTTTCTCCATCTGAAAACTTATTTTGCCCTTACTATGGTGTAACCCTCTCCTCCCTTTGTGATTTACCACCAAATACAAGTGCTTCTGCAGTGGCAGCGAGCTGCGAATACACGGCCACTGGGTGTCGTGTTCCCTACTGTCTGGTGACAGCTGCCAAGATGTGGTCAGCACAGCTTGGTACCAGCCAGCTCATACAGAACTTACAGAAAACTTTTTCCCTTAAAAGGTGCAACCACTGCTCCTTCCTTAGCATGAGTGGAGCTGGATTAAGGTGGGTCATTAGCTGAGATTTAAACTATACTTACTAGCAACATGATAATGTATATTGACCAACTTAAAGTTTTCCACAAGACATAAAGACACTTTTCCCTCTAAATCAGGTATCTCTTCAAATGTCCATAGTTTAAAGTTTGATTTAGTTTTGGTTATTTTCAAGTACATACAAACCACAGAAAGGGATTTTCCAACTTCTTTGCTCTGTAAAAAGCTACCAATTAACATAATATGGGGAACATATACACCTTGTCAAGCAGGAACAGGAGAAAGCAATGGAACCCCTTTCTAGCAACCAGAGCCAGCATACCCTTGTGAGTGTAGGATTTGATCATAAGAACAAAAATATATAAAGTATTGAGCCTAACTATAAGTCTTGCAGTACCCTACTCAGGGGAGTCCATGCCCTTCACTACTTTCTCATTCAAAGGAAAGCAGCTCCGAGAAGGTGCTATTTCTCCTGCCATGTCCTGGCCCCATAAGTCAGGCAAATGAGCTGGCTCACAGTTAGTATTCAAGGGCCAAGTCAAAGATGTGTTACTTCAGGGCAACCGGGGGGCAAAAGCTCAGTTTAGCAGGTAATTCTTAAAAATTCCTCCTCTTGTGTCTTCTTTAAAGTTATTGTTGAGAATGTGTGTTTAAATTAATGTCTCTTCTTCTTTTGGAGTGTTGTATGAAACAAATATTTCAGGTGAGAGCATTATCCAGTAGCAAACACACTCATAAATAAATGCTGTGAAATGATCTGCAAATCATGGATGTAAGATAACTGACTTCACAAACTTTTCCCATTTTCATATTACTTTGTGAATTTCAATCTTATTTTTTTAACCAAATAAATTAGAGGGAGATGTATGAGTGTCATTCTCATGAATGGAAGGGATGATATCTGACAGCAGAAGAATTAGCTGCAGATAATTAGCTGCACTTTTAACCTCTGGCTGCATTATGAGTTTAATTATAAGTTGATTTTCTAAAGCTTTTATTCCTTCCCTTCCTACAAACAAGCAATGATTGTACAAAAAGTTATCTCTTGGGCATCAATTTTCACCTGGAAAGGAGAAAAAAAGTTAATTTATTCGTGTTACCTCTATGGCCAGCTGAAACTGCTCATGCTCTCGCTGGAGCTGCTCAGCTTCAGAGAGGGAGCTTGCATTGACAAGGCTTGCATTCAGCATTGATTCACCATTCCTAATCCAGCCAAGCACCTGTAGAGAAAGGACGTGCTTATGGAAAGGTTACTTCACTACAAAGGTTTATGTAGTCACCAATCAGAAAATGCTTCAGCCTGGCTTACAAAAAGGTATTTTGCCCAGTGTGGTCTCAGGCTGAATCAGTGAGCAGAAAGAAATACTAGAATAAGGCCTTAATGACATAAATTTTTAAAGGGCAAAGAACTTATTGAAGAAGTTATTGCATGAAGAATTAAACTCCCGAAGTATTTACATGGATATTAGGATAGCAAAGAGCTTTCATTTCCGAGATTGGATTGCAAGAATGAATGTTCCCCTATGCAAATACCTCGGGGCAAAACCACAATGAGGAAGATTTGAAATAAAACGTAAAGATTTCTGTCTTTTTCCATTTTCCATCTGGAACTGTGGGCCTTGCAACTCCTTTCTGCTCCACTTATCTGTGTTTCTCTCACAGAAAAGTCAGCATTTAGGGGTGAGAAGGAAGAAGGCAGAGTTGCTGTTGTGGAGTTAAGATGCTGTACGAATTTTCACCTGCATGCAGAGCTAGGAAGAAATGCCAGGACTTGCATTTTACATTTACTCAAGAGGTTTTACTGCAGGAATATTCAGATTATTTGTAGACTTGCAACACGTGCTGTAATGACTGCAGAATCAAATCCTAAATATATGTAATTAAACTGTCAAGCTTGTATTTATTCATTTAAGCAGCAACACTTTCTGCTATTTTAAGACACGTGTTTGGAAAATTATCATCCAGAACACACATGGCAAGTTCTTTACTTTGTTGTCTGAAAGACTATTTTCTACCTGTGTGGATGTCAAATTATTCCAATAAAGCCAGAAGGTTGCTGAATTTAATTCAGAGATGCACAGGAAAATCCTGACTGCCCAATCTCCCTAAATTTAGCTTGTGATTTACAAAGCTCCAAAATTTACTTTGCTTCAATATTCTAGATAGTAATTTCCCTTTTGTGCCATAATTTTCACCAAGTGATCCATTAAATTGCCTGAAAGAAACAGGGATTTTCTGTTTTGTTTTTTATCCTTACATCATGTATCACCCTACTTATAGCCATTCAGTTCCCTGTAGGGTAGGAAAATGAGTTTTCCCCAAGAGAAAGAAAGGGGAGCCACCTACACATATAGCTGACCCTAATTTGCAGAAAATTACATTCTGCTCAGTACAACAGTGTGGAAGATTTCATTTGTCAGTTTTATCTCTTTCATCAGCAGGTGTTATTGTTCCTGTGGGAAATGCAACACAGATTTAAAGGAAAAGAAGTCGGGTTATCATAAGGCAATCTTTTTAGCTGGCATTTTCTATAATCCATCAGACAAGAAAGCTACATTATTACCAACTACATGCTACCAAAACCTGAAGTTAGCCAAAGGATCACTGTACCTGGGAAAGAATTGAAGTGAGAACATCATAAATCAAGACATGCTTTTACCTTTTATATACCGTGATATATCCTGGTTTGGGCCATTTAGAGTGTAGAAAATATTGTGTATGTATGCTAAAAATGCAGCGGCTTTTTTTCTAAATAATACAGCCAGGCTGGGACAAGGTCCTCTTGGCAACAGCTTTCATTTGAGCTGAAATTTTCAAAACATGCCACAGAGGTTTTGACAGATTTCATACAACTATCCGACTTATTAAACACTAAAAAGAAATCAATGCAAACCTTAGTCTTAAAGCAACTTGACTGGTGAAAAGCTTGTAGGCAACAAGGCTGAGTAGGGAAGAGAAGGGACCACACGACTAAAATCAGCCAGGTTTCCTCTAGTGTGAATGATATCTATGCATTGCTCTGTACTTGGGTACAGTCTTGTTGACTCAAAAATATTCAGGGTAAAGCAGTTCAGGTCAGGCTGTGATGGACTCCATCTTGTCAGCAGGGCTCACAGCACTCTTCTTGACCAAGGCTGCCACTACCTCTGAATTATGCTCCTTCCTCTTTCTCCCAAAGTGTGGGTTCAGATGCTCACTGTGGTGCTCCTAAACTCCCTATCACAGGCCCAGGGAGCACTCAAGGACTAGCAAACTTTGGTTGGAAGAACCTGAATAACGAACCCATTCTAATTCCAAAAGTCTAACACTTAAATGACAGGGCCTCATATGGGATTGCAACGACTTTTTCCATCGAAAATTTTTTCCCTTACTTTTTTTCCCCTCTTCTTCTTTTGTGTGTGTCATTTGAATATAGTAAGAAGAAATTTCAGTTGCATACCCAGGACTTAAGTGAAGAAAAATGCACTTATGCACTTAAAATTGCACTTAAATGCTCTGCACCTGCAGAGCCTTTTGTTCTGTCATGGTTTGGAAGTAGACTGTGAAGTGGTTGGAAGAGACCATTTACACATTTGTATCTGGTTTGCAAGACCTGCTCACAAAGTGGCTCCTACTTATATGGTGCTTAATATCTTTTGATTAAAATATATATATATATATAAGCTGCTACTACAGCACCAAGACACACCTCTTCCTGTATTAATAGATTCACCATTATCTAGCAATGTGCAGAGAGGTAAACTGCAAAAGATGGCTTTAAACTGTCATTTCCCACAGATCACAGATTTTATCAGCTTTATAGAAGCTGTGATTAAATAATTCTGGTGTTAAATAAATCTCCAAAGACTCTCTTAAAAAGCTTAATTTTTAATTTTTTGTTTGTTTGGTTGTTTTTTTAATAATGGAGAATCAGAAACACACTGACAAGCCTATTGCCACTGGAGAACAACTTCATTGCAAGGCCTGGGTTCTCTAACACGGCAACTACCCCTGTTCTGAAAGTTCCCACCTTTGACTTAAATTTGTTTAAAACAGGCTACACTTCTGTATATGGCTCCTCTGTAATCAAACATTAGCACCAAATTCTTCTAAAACTCATACCTTGAAACTCTGCCATGTTCACTGAGGACAGGATCAGAAGCTACAGGGAAAATAAAAAGTGAGGCACCTCTTGTGCAGCCTTCCTTAAGAAACCACAGCTCTGGGTCACGTAGTGTTTCTGTCTGCTGGTTTATTTTAGTCAAAGTGCCTTCCCTGATTTTTCTAAAAGACACTTAAGGCCTTGCTCATGATACCCATCAAGGTACATAGAAAAGTTTTTTAATTTTAAAAATAAAAAATAACATAAATGAATGTTTTACATTTCTGGGCCCTTTACAGCTTCTTTGAGAGGCTCTTACTACCACAGACACAACCACCAACAAAGACACCGTCTGGTAATTTTAGCCATGTTCAAAACTGCATCAGGTTTCCAGAAGCTCTGTGACAGCAGACTGGGAAAAACCCAAATATATTCAGTGTGCTTTGGGCACGTTCACTTGGCAGTAAATCTAATGTCAAACAGCAAAAGAGGATGGATAACAGACATGTGAAAAGGCATAAATACACTTCAAAACAACCTGGGAAGTTAAGTATAGTGGAACACTGTGAGGATATCTGGGAGTAAATTATGTCAAGTTTAACACTTACAAAAACAAAGAAATGAAACATAAACAGATAAAATAAGGGGATAAGGAAGCCAAATAGCTGCAAGCATAGCATTAGAGAGTTTGTTTTTTAAACTCATCTCCACAACAGTATTCTGCTATGACTTTTATGTGGACAGTACAAGCTCTGTAGTTTCTGTCAGAAATGAGTGGGATCCAAATGAGGGGAAATCAGTCTTGGGCAGGATCTTTCTTAATACCAAAGAGTTTGTGAATCATTGATCTATACCATTTCCACTCTAAAGCAGTTCACAGAACATCTCATTTGGAATTGTTCTGCTTTAATGGCCCCAAACTTTGATTCATTGTCTTGGCATTCGAACCCTTGGTGCATATGATATAAAGCAGAAATCCCTGGTAAATGAGACTTAAATAGATAGAGACAGTTAAAAGACTTTGTATTTCCATGAGCCATTATATCAAAATGCAAACACATGTACACGTAGCAGCCTTGACCAATATTACTATGTCAGCATAACTTAACCACAGCTACGGTAGGTGTCTAGCGGCAACCTCAACCGACTCACAAGAGTGAGAGCAGTTTGGTAATGAGATCATCCATTGTCTCAGATGCACTGAAATAAAAGAGAAGAAAATCTGGACCAGACTGGAGATGAAGTTGAAGCCAAAATCGATATATTTCCCAATTTCACTAAACGGCTGGGGATATGACTCATCTATAGGAAACCAACTAGATAGGGCAAAGATATACTTTAACTTCCCTCTTTCTAAGAGAAATTGTAGCTGTGGCTATTTATAGGTTAATGACCAAAGGAGTTCTTAGTATTCAGCTGAATAAATAAAATGATTCTTCACTGTTGGTTTGCTAAAAGAAGGTAATGAAGGCTCTGATGGTCCCAAGCTCTGTTAAGGAAACATTAATTCAAGGCAGCTGTTCTCTTCTCCCAGTAAGTATTAGATAGTTTAGGCCTAAAAACATTTCCTTTGGTTAAATTTTGGGTTGTAAAATTGTTTGTAAAACTGTAAAATTGTTAAATCCCAGCAGATACTTGATAATGAGGCAAGCAACATCAGGTACCTGCAGAGTGTGGCACTGCCACTGTATGGCTCCAGGAGCAGCTACAGGGCTGTTCCTGATTTTCCTAATGAAACCAAGACTGTGCATTGAAATCCAGACATACACTGGAGTGTGAAGCCTCCTATGGATTAGGAAGCAGGAAGTGTAGTGTTATACTGTGTAGCAAAGGAAAACAAAGAAATGTGAGGCATCCAAATTAAGTATCAGGGGAAACCTAGGGAGGCAGAACATGACTGCCTACGCTAGGGTGACATCTGGAAGAAAGGCAATGTAACAATATTAAGATGGCTAAACAAATCCTAGGATCTAGAGACCACAGACAGAATCACCCAGAAGCTGTTAAAGATTCCTGCAAGTCAACAGATGTACAGCAATAAATTAAAAGGTGAAAGTACCATAATGTCAGACTTAGAATTCGCAGATCAATTACCCTTTGCTTTGGGCCAATTCTCCACAGCATTTTAAGGCTGGATCCCAAGTCAAATCATTATACTCCCAGAACACAGAGAGTCTGAGGCGGCTTCTCCAGTTGAGAAGTTATGGGGTCAGTTCTGCACAGACTTTCTATAACTATTCATGGAGCCAAATATACTCACAGAGAGGGAACCAGAGCCCTTCATTATTTTAAAATGGTCACGCTGCAATTTGTCAGCAAATCAACTGTTGTTAAGGAAAGGGGGATTAAGGTTGTCCACCTAAAGGTATGTGACTTGGCAGAAGCTGGTATAGCAGTCTGCACATATCTAATGACTGAAAAGCCATTTAAGATCCTTAAGTGTGGTTAAAATTCCTCACCTGCTTGACTTCAGCCTGTAGGTGCCGGAGTTGTAGGCACTGCTCTAATCTCTTGTGAGTTTGGTCAGCATTAAGCTCCAGCTCATGTTGTTTCTCATGAAGGAATTCCAGCAGTTCTTGAACCTGTGTTGCAAGATCAATGTCTTTTTCACAGATCAGCTCAATACCTGCAACATGCAGAGGGAGATATCATTGCACTTATTAGAAATTTGTTGCATAAAAACCAAAATGTAAGATTCTACATTTTTTGCCACCTAACACATTGATTTGCCAATCTCTGAGTAATTTTTTCTCACTAAACTCTCTCATACATACTATTTGGATTTCCCAGTTTCCTAACCTGCATCACTACATTTTTCTGCAAAGTAATATTGTTCTGGTGTTAATTGCTCATCTCACCAGTCAGCATTTGGCTAGTAGGACGTGAATTAACCACAGCCTTGCTCAAAAAAGAAAAAAAAAAGACAGAAATAAAACCTCTCTTTCTCAGAGTAATTAATTAACTTATAATTTAGAAATGTCTGTTGAAAAGAAACATAGAAACGTCTGGGTTGGAAGGGACCTCTAGACGTCATCTAGTCCAACCCCCCTGCTGAGAGCAGGGACATCCTCAACTAGAGCAGGTTGCTCAGAGCTCTGTCAAGCCC